>JAPCYS010000170.1:0-87689 GCA_028641055.1 Alopecurus myosuroides | reverse complement strand
CTTTGAACACTTTAACAAGTGCCGCAAAGGGGGTTGCAATTTTTTTATCCACTACAAGATTCCCCTTTGCGTCAAACTTTGCCCCATGCCCAAGTAACCCATTTCTTCACCTCATGGGAAAATCATGTGTAGCTAGAGTGATCCGCTGAGCTTGCAGATCTGCCTCAAGTTTAGCAATCTTAGGCAATGCAATCCTGTAGCCACTTGGACCCATAGTATGGTGATATATCTTCTTCACCGCTTTTGCCTTATTCTTTGCTGACCTTTCCTTACCCTCTTCTGATTCCTTGTAGGCCAGAAATGATGGCCAGTATTGCCTCTGTTTCTCTAGCGGCCCAAAAAATATTGGAGCTCTTTCTTTAGATTGATATTCTTTCCATAATCTTTTCTTGAAGTATTGAAAGCCTCGGCCATCTTCTTGAGAGGTCGGTGCTTGACTTTCTTGAGCATTTTCTTTGCTTGCTCTTCATTATCACATTGTGGTAGGGTGAAATGTGTCATGAGCTTGTCGAAAAGAGTGCTTTTAGCCCCATCAGCGAAAAAAGTAACTCCAGGACGATCTTTTTCCTTTGCTGGATCATTCCATTCTTCAACACTTAACGGGATAACGCCCCTAACAATAACTCCATATTGATTTCTGAACTTAGTTGCAATCTTTTTGGGAGCAGCAGGTTCGCCGGTATGAAAGACTGACTCGATTATCAGATGCTCTCCAGAGGCCATCTCTTTAGTCGGGCCTCGTTTCGACTTCTTGGTAGACGATATTGATGCAGAGGTCTTCTTGAAAGCAGTAGGTTCCCCGACCTTCACTAAGTCTTGCTGATCGCAATCATCGTTGCTTGTTGATCACAGTCATATATCTATTTCAACAAGTCAAATACTTCACTAAGTCAAAGACTTCACTAAGTCAAATATTTCAACAAGTCAAACATTTGTAAAAATCAAATACTTCACTAAGTCAAATACTTCTAAAAATCATCAATACTTAAAATTCTAATCAATATTCTATAATCAATATTTGAAAGATAATATAATTCTACAATGTGAAAAATACTATGTCATGTCTCTATTTTCTATCCATAACACTAAGTCAAATATTTTAGTAAGTCAAAATACTAAATCAATATTCGCTATAATCAGTATAATCAAAATTCACTATAATCACTCTAATAAAATTTACTAAATGAAATATTTCACTATAATTAAAATTGTATAATCAATATTATATTATCACTATTTCTATATTCTATAATCAAAATTCACTATAATCAAAATTACTAAATCAAACATATCACTATAATGAAAATTCTATAATCAGTATTCTATTATCACTATTTATATATTCTATAATAAAATTTCTATATCTCTATTTTTATATTCTATAATCTAGTTTCAATATATCTATTTCTAAATTCCGCAATCAATTTTCTATATTCTATAAATTACAAAATTTAGAGATGGGGAGAGGGTGGTACCTGCGGGCACAGGGCAGGGCGGACGGCAGCGAGGAGCTGCAGGGTGGTGCAGGGGACAGCGGCGAGGAGCTACAGGGCAGGGCACGGACGACCGACGACGAGAGGAGATCGAGGGCACCGGGGCGCGGACAAGCAGCTCGAGCGGCTGGGGAGCGGCGGCGTGCGGCAGCGTCGCGGCGTGCACAGGCACGGATGGTGGGCAGGGCGGCGGCCCATCAGATTTTGGCGGCGTGACGGCGTCGTTGTCGCTCGGCCCTTCGTCTTCGAGAATCTGCTAAGTGTCCTGAGCCGTGGCTCCAACCGGGGCTAAATACCCCCTCCCCCTTTTATCCTGGTTGTTGTTACGAACCGGGGCTAAAGAGCCAGTAGCCCCGGTTCGTAGCAGCAACCAGGGCTAAAGGGTTCGTGTTTTGGGCGGTGTCGTTTGCGCGCGCGTGGCCACCCTTTAGCCCCGGTTGCTGTTACGAACCGCGGCTAAATGGTGGCCACGCGCGAGCAAGCAGCCCAGGTTTTCGATTTCTGACCCATTTTTCAAACTTTTCAAACATTTATAATCACAAGTGTTTGCATTGTTTTGAATCTAGAAAAACTTTCAATATGAGAAGTGTTTCAAATTGCATGAATAGTTTAAATATATTTTCTATTTGCAAAAATAAATTATTCTAACTATTTAAACTAGTAACAATTTTTGAATTTTCACATATTTGAATTACCTTTTTTGCATTGTTTTGAATTAGACAAAACTTTCAATATGAAAATTATTTGAAATTGTATAACTAGTCCGAATACATTTTTTGTTTTTACCAATAATTATTCTAACTATTCAAACTAGTAACAATTTTTGAATTTTCCCATATTTTAATTACCCTTTTTTATATTGTTTTGAATTTGACAAAAGTTTCAATATGAAAAGTATTTGAAACTGTATAACTAATCCAAATACATTTTCTGTTTTCTACAATTTCTAACTATTCAAACTAGTAACGATTTTTGAATTTTCACATATTTGAATTATCCTTTTTTAGTGTTTTGAATTTGACAAAACTTTCATTATGAAAAGTATTTGAAATTCTATAACTAATCTGAATACATTTTCTATATCACAGCCCTGATCCAACGGCTCACGAGCACTCGGAAGAAAAACACTCCCGATCTAAGAGCTCACATGCGCTCGAAAGAAACACACCCCTGATCAAACGGCTAACAAGCACTCGAAACAAACACACCCGTGATCCAACGACACATAAGCACTTGAAAGAAACACACCCCTGATCCACCTCACAAGCGCTCAAAATAAACACATGATTTTTGTGATTCTTTCTGGTCGGTTTGATTCAGACACTCCAGAGCCATGGACTAATGGTCTGTTTCTTCCCTCCTTTGTCTTCCCGCTCCACTGCATTCCCGTCTTATTTCTTCCCGCCTCTGTCTTCCCACCATTTCTCACTATACATATGTAGGCTTGGCAGCCATTGGCATAGCATATCTACAACCTCATCATTATCCCATGGCTTCTACCGTTCTCCACTCTAACCTACCCGGAGGTGGAGGTGCTTTTCGCCTCGAACTACTACTGCCCGTCCAGCTACACCGTCCCCGCCGGTTAGAGGAAGAGCGCCGGAGGGGTGCCGGTCTCTACTGTCCCACAAGGTGTGGCGCGCGGCGGCCATAAAAAACCACTACTACCACGAGCTCACGCCGGAGCAGCGGAGGGATCCTCGTTGGGATCTCGACTACCGCCCTACTTGGGAAGCCTTCTTCATTAATTAGCGTGAGAGTTCATTAATTGGCGTGAGAGAACGATCGCCAGGTATGAGGAGAACAGCACGCCTCCTTCGAACTTCAACGAGGCTAATCGTCAGCCGTGGTAGGGAGGACGGACTCTTCAGAGCGTCATGGACTACATCAGGCCGCTGATAACCCCTGCCTATGCTACCCTCACTTCCAGTCCAGGCGTCCTCACTCTTTTAGATTCTAGCCCCGAGCGTCATTGATGAAGCGAGAAGGCAGATAGAGCTGAAAGTGCTTCATGTACAATATGTATTAAGAGGGTTGGTGTTTCCCGGGAAACTGCACGATATTAAATATATTATCTTTGGCGTTGTCCCAGCTCTGAAAAGAATAACAAAATGAAAATTATGCTTGCTAGTATTTATAATGATATGAAGGTGTTCCAGCCATATTATTCTTTCCAAGAAGACATACTCAGTAGGTTGCAACTCGCACTAGTGTTAACAGGGCCAACGGTCCCGGTTTTTAAGCCCCATGCATCCCGGTTGTGCAACCGGGATGGGTCAGCTGGGACAAATGGCCCAAACCCATTCGTCCCGGTTGTACCAGCACCCGGGATGCATGGGGATGGCCCACGTGGCAGGGCGCGTGCCATTCTGGCAGGGACTATTCGTCCCGGTGCAATATGGGCTCATTATAACAAACTATGCCATGTGTTTCGCCATAACACCCGTCATTTCAACCGAAACCCTAGAATGTTAGGAGGAGATAGCAAGTTTTTGTGAAAACTTTTTCAACGGAACCGTTGCATTCCAATTTTATTATTTTTGGTGGATACTAGGACATATGTAATGACACCACGCGAAGGTCTCGCGTTATTTTGGGTTTTTTTGAATTTTCTGGAATTTTCTCAGCCTGATTTACGAGAAAGTCAAGACGGGGGCATGACCGTTCGTATCTAGGGGTTGTATATTCATCAATTCACTGTGGATCTCTATTGAAATAGGTAGTTTAGTACCTAAAAATGATTTTTGCCAAAATTCATGAGCAAATTACGAGGCACCTGTAGTTCAAATTTGTCCCGTTTCTAGCTGATTCGACAGAAACTTGTGATTTTCAAAAGAGGTGCATGGAAATATTTTCTTAGACAGCAAATTGTTTATTTGTGCATATCTCATGTCCTAGCAGGTTCAAAAAATTAAGCCCCCAAGTTTTGCAACATGTCTGTGGTAGGTCCTTCAGAAAAAAAACCATTTCTAACACTCCGAAAATGGAAAATGGTTTTTTTATTCAGTTAAAAAAATTCCGTCGTCAACATTTTCCGTGCTTAAAACATGCATGTTTTTGTGCAATATGGGCTCATTATAAAAAACTATGCCATGTGTTTGGCCATAACACCCGTCATTTCAACCGAAACCCTAGAATGTTAGGAGGAGATAGCAAGTTTTTGTGAACACTTTTTCAACAGAACCATCGTATTCCAAGTTTATTATTTTTGGTGGATACTAGGACATATATAATGACACCACGCGAAGGTCTCGCGTTATTTACGGTTTTTTTTGAATTTTCTGGAATTTTCTCAGCCTGTTTTACGAGAAAGTCAAAATGGAGGGCATGATCGTTCGTTGCCAGGGGTTGTATATTCATCAACTCACTGTGGATCTCTATTGAAATAGGTAGTTGAGTACCTAAAAATTATTTTTGCCAAAATTTGTGAGAAAATTACGAGGCACCTGTAGTTCAAATTTGTCCCGTTTCTGGCTGAATCGGCAGAAACTTATGATTTTCAGAAGAGGTGCATGGAAATCTTTTCTTAGACAACAAATTGTTTATTTGTGCATATCTCATGTCCTAGCATGTTTAAAAAATTAAGCCCCCAAGTTTTGCAACATGTCAGTGGTAGGTCCTTCACAAAAAACCCATTTCTGACACTCCGAAAATAGAAAATGGTTTTTTTATTCAGTTAAAAAAAATTCCTTCGTCAACATTGTTCGTGCTTCCAAGATGCATGTTTGTGCGCAATATGGGCTCATTATAAAAAACTATGCCATGTGTTTGGCCATAACACCCGTCATTTCAACAGAAACCCTAGAATGTTAGGAGGAGATAGCAAGTTTTTGTGAACACTTTTTCAACTGAACTATGCCATGTATTCCACGTTTATTATTACACATCACCAACAACATCCCTATCTAGTCTTCTGAATTTTCTTCATGTAGTGATGGTCCATGAATCCTATGTCCCTTGCTTATGATCGCTTGAGATGGGCAGAGCAAGAGGTAACGTGGAGCAGAAGGGATCACCCGGAAGGAATAGAGCGCCCCGGAACCCTGGCATTAGTAGTCTCGCCACAGGTCAATGGTTATGAATTGAGAAAGGTATTGATGGACGGAGGGAGCAGCATCAACATCCTATATTGGGAAACCTTCTTGCGCATGAACCTCAAAGAATCTCAGCTGCAGAAAAGTTCGACGGTTTTTCATGGAATCGTGCCGGGTCATTCGGCGCGCCCCGAAGGAAAAATTACATTGGAAGTAGCCTTCGGAGAGTCGGTAGATAACTATCGGGTGGAATGGCTCACGTTTGAGGTGGTCAGGTTGCACAGTCCTTACCACGCGTTGTTCGGAAGGCCGGCTTACGCTAAGTTCATGGCTAGGCCGTGCTATGTATATTTGCAGTTAAAGATTCCAGGCCCCAAGCAGACCATCACTATCCATGGAAACCGGGATATAGCAGCAGAATGCGATGAGGGAGATTCGGTAATGGCTGAACAAGCCTGCAGAAAGGAAGAACTTAAATATTACCGGTCTCAGGTGGATCCGGATGATGGCGCAGCATTGAGAAGACCAGATTCCGAGGACGAAAGAGTAAAATTTAAGGCGGCTCAAGACACCAAGAAAGTAGATTTTGTGGAAGGAGACCCCACCAAGCAGTTCACTATAGGGTCCAATTTGGAAAGCGTGCAAGAAAAGGCTCTAGTGGAGTTCATACGCTCAAATACGGATGTGTTTGCCTGGACACCCAGCGACATGCCGGGTATCCCCACCGAGTTGGCAGAGCACAGTTTGCATGTGGATCCCAAGGCCAGGCCTGTGAAGCAAGGTTTGAGAAAAAATGAATAAGGAAAGGAGAAGAGCTATAGGTGAGGAAATCGCGCGACTATTAACCGCAGGCTTTATCATGGAAGTATTTCACCCCGACTGGTTAGCAAATCCGGTTCTTGTGATGAAAAAGACAAATGAATGGAGGATGTGCATCGATTTCACGAACCTCAACAAGCATTGTCCAAAGGATCCGTTCGCGCTGCCAAGGATAGACCAAATCATAGACGCGGTAGCCGGAAGCGACTTGCTATGTTTCTTGGACGCATATTCGGGTACCACCAGATTAAACTCAAGAGGGAGGATTGGGAGAAAACGTCATTCATAACCCCTTTTGGGGCCTTCTGCTACAAAACCATGACGTTTGGATTGAAAAACGCGGGCGCAACTTACCAGCGGTGTATTCAGAAGTGCTTCGAGGATCAAATTGGGCGCAACGTGCACGCGTATGTGGATGATGTGGTTATTAAGACCCGGAAGGCAGAGACATTCATTGATGATTTAAAGGAAACGTTTAAAAACTTGAGAAGGTATCAGATGAAGCTTAACCCAACGAAGTGTGTATTCGGAGTTCCGGCCGGGAAGTTACTCGGCTTTATAGTCTCCGAGAGAGGAATCGAGGCAAACCCGGATAAAATCAAGGCCATCCAGAGTTTGAAGAAACCGGAAAATTTGAAGCACGTTCAAAAGCTCACGGGCTGCGTAGCAGCCTTGAGCCGGTTCATATCCAGGCTTGGAGAAAAGGCAATACCCTTGTACCGGCTTTTGCAGAAATCAGATAAGTTCGTATGGGATCAGGAGGCAGATGAGGCGTTTGAAGCACTAAAGAAGCAGTTATCTGAAGCGCCAGTACTAGCGGCGCCGGGTCCTAAAGAGCCTATGTTATTATACGTGGCAGCCGGTCCCCGAGCCGTCAGCGCAGTAGTTGTCGTGGAACGCAAAGAGGATGGGAAAGGTTACCCGGTCCAGAGGCCGGTTTATTATGTCAGCGAGGTGTTATCGGAAGCGAAGCAGCGTTACCCACATTGGCAAAAATTGGTGTTTGGGGTCTTTATGGCCAGCCGGAAGTTGAAGCCATATTTCCAAGAACATCCCATAACAGTGGTTAGTTCAATACCAATGTCGGATATCATCAGAAACTCGGATGCAACGGGAAGAATAGCCAAATGGGCAATAGAGATGGGAGATTATCATATCAGCTACGAGCCCAGATCGGCAATCAAGTCACAGGCTTTGGTTGATTTCGTTAACGACTGGACGCACACTGGAATGGCTACCACAGTCCCAAACTCCGAGTCATGGACCATGCACTTCGATGGATCAAAGCAGTACGAGGGGTCAGGAGCTGGAGTGGTGCTGACATCGCCAAAGGGGGATAAACTAAGTTACGTGCTGCAGATTCACTTCGATTGCTCAAACAACGTGGCCGAGTATGAGGCTCTGTTGCATGGCTTGAAGGTAGCCAAGGAGATGAACATTAGAAGGATGCGATGCTTTGGAGATTCGGATCTTGTGGTGCAGCAGGTATCAGGAACCTGGGACAGGAAGGACGCCACTATGGCAGCATACCGCAGGGAGGTTGATAGGGTTGCCGGATGTTTTTCCGGGTATGAAGTGGAGCACATAGACAGAAGAAAAAACGAGGCAGCAGGTTTCAGACGCACTCTTTTCCTATCCGGGGCACCCTTGGGGACTGGATGGGTTTTTAATGAGGCGGCTTGCTGGCCTAATTTTCTCATATCAAATAAAAAGGAGATTATCAGGAAAAGAGGCAATTGTCATTTATACGGTGTGCATATTCAGGTCTTGAGGGCTGGTTGCTCCTATAAGTACAGCTGCAAACTCAAAAAAGACCCGGCCTTGATGCCAATGATGTATAGGGGCCGGTCACTCGAAAAAACGAGTGCGGCTACAATCTTATAACCGGACAAAGAAGTCCAAATTTCTCGGCTATTCTTACTTAAGCTCGATGTGACTCGCAACAAAGTGGCATGATTTGTTCGCTTACGATTACTGTCGGTCATGAGACCCAAACGGGACTTGCTTGACCCCGTTTTCGTATTGATGTAAACAACATGGTATCCACGCGAAAGCCGGCTTATAGTACAAGGTAGTTGAAAGGGTCATCTAAACCACAAGTTATGCAGAGTATAGCTAGCAGCCGGAAACTCAACGATTATCAAGCATAACTTCAAACATCATAAAAAGCTGTCCTGAAGTCTTGGGCATTTAGCGACAGGCGATTCGTTTCCTTGAAAAGAAACAATCACGTGTCCTAGACGCGGAAACCCGGACTGGGGGACTTGTGAGCTCTGAAGAAGAAAC
The DNA here is from genome assembly GCA_028641055.1 of Alopecurus myosuroides. Taxonomy (NCBI): domain Eukaryota; kingdom Viridiplantae; phylum Streptophyta; class Magnoliopsida; order Poales; family Poaceae; genus Alopecurus; species Alopecurus myosuroides. The sequence goes on along the minus strand of JAPCYS010000170.1, from coordinate 79,057 downwards.
AGCATTATCCAGCCGATAAAATTCCAACGAGCCATGCATCCGGGTCTCGGGGCTTAGGGATCCGGGTGTAAGCCGTTCCCCAGATGTCAACGAAACCCGGAGGTCGGGTCTCGCCAAGGAAAGCATAAAAAAAAGTAAAGGTACAAGGTATCAAGAATAAAGTAAGTGGATATCAAGAACAAGCGGGTGCAAAGACACATTAATCAAAAGCCCAAAGGGGCGCAAAGTGCATCGGGAGTTTAAACAAAAATATTACAAAAACCCTAAAGTATCAAAAGAGCACAGGCGCTCCGCTTAAACAAATAATAAAGCTGTTTTAACGACGCTTTGCCGACTGACGCATATGGAATGATAGGCGATATTCATTACTTCAAGCTGCAGGATCCATCTTGGCCTTGCCCTTGTTGCCACTTGTGGTGGCGGCGCCACTCGGATCAGTAGCAGTCCCGGGTTGCGAAGTTGCAGGAGCAGAGTCGGCATCGGCCTTCTTGGCAGCTTCGTCCCTTATCTTGATTGCCTCCTCCCTCCAACGGGCAAGCATATCGTACGGCTGGGGGCGGTTCGCCTTGACAATCTTGTCATTAGCATCATAAGCAGGGAGAATCACATCAATCTCTAAGCTATCAGCGATAACGCTAGCCGGATGACGGACTTCTTTCTGAATAGCCTTGAAGTCCTTTGGCAAAAACTTGGACCCATCCAAGTTGAACTCTGGAAATCCGCTCATAAGTTTGGCCAGCTCTAGCTTGGGAGCATAGGCTTTAGCCAACGCGAGCCCCCGGGTTACCCCAAATCGGCAGGAGGACCGTTTCCAGTGCCAAATCCACTCGGGGATCGTGGAGCAGAATTCCAGTAATCTCTTCATATTATCTGGCCTGACACCCGGCAGTCGCAACTCATCAAGTATCCAGCTAACTCCGCTGCAAAGTTGGCGAAGAGTATTTTTGATGGTTTTTAGCTTAGCAGCGTCATCTTCTTCGGGGGCAGCATCACTTGGGCCTGCTAAAGAGGCCAAAGGAGCAAAGATATAAGTAAGCAAGTACAGTGGTTCATATCAAAGGAATCCGGGTCATAAAAAAGGTGAAATTTAAAAATCTTAACAGTCGCGGTACGATAAACGTCAGCAATTTGCACGGAAAGTGTTGTCAGTTTATCCTTAGCCTTGTGAGCTCTTTTCCTGTACCTTTTCGTCATTTTTTGGCACCTGCGAGCTTCAGTCTCCGCAGCTTCACGAAGGACCGTTTCTTTTTCAATACGCTTGGTGGACTTGGCCAGCTTCTTCTCCAACTGTGAAACATAGTCCTATAAGGAAGCATGAAGAGGGATTAGCCAGAAACATTATACAAAGTTCCAAGCAAGTTACTTAGTAATTTACTTGGAACTTGGGGACTATATGTGGAAACAATTGGTACTACTCGGGGTTACCTCGTGCTTGGTTATTAAGGCGTCTAGTATGTTTTCTTCATCACCCTTCAAGGTATGGAGGGCATCTAGCATTTGAGCAAAGGTCATGTCTTCAGGGCGAAGTCGAGAAGGGCCGGAAGACTGGCCTTCCTGTTGAAGGGTTGTTCCGGGTCTGGGGGTCGAAACCCGGACCGTTTGAGTGTCCGGGTTAGGAGAACCCGACTTGGTCTCCAAAATGATATCTTCGTCCACCTCCTCAGAGGGCTGGGGTGATGCAGTTTTTGGTGGAGGTGGGTCCTTAAAAGGGTCTTCTTCATTTCCGTCCTCGGCCTCGTCCTCAACCTCAATGTCCATGTTATTACTCGGCTTCTCCTCTCCCTGCCTTTCTGCTTCAGGAATATCCGGGTCACTCAGCGTAACTGTGGCGCTGAAAGGAAAAAAGGAGACATTGATTAGTGGAATGTATGGAAAAAAGAAAGATAACAAGTGCGAGAGAATGTAAGTAAAGGTAGTTTACCCGGTGTTCACAGCATAGTCCGGGGGAAGCTCGCAGCTGGAGGCGGATGACGTTGGTAAAAGCATGGCTGCGGTACGCGAAATTTCCCGGCAAGTGGATGACTAGGAGATGGATGACGTTGAGGAGATTGGGAAGGTTGAGCTGGAGGGGTGCTGGCTCGATGAGCGGGTGAGGTGGAGATACCCGGTTAAGGGGATCATCCCCGGAGAACTCCGGGTCACCCTACGTTTAGTCGGGAGAGGGTCCTTCAAGAAGGGTGAATGTGATAATCGCACATTAAGTTCACGCATAGTGGCAAAGGAGTAAGGCGCACAAGACATGGAAGAGAAGGGAACCTTTTCAACTACCCCTCTAGCTTTCCTTTTGCTTCCAACTGGGGGTTCTTGGTCAGACTCGGTGCTTCGGGTCATTTTCTTCTTCCTCCTCTTCATCCTCTGACCCTGAAAGCCGAGTAAGTATCAGATAAGAAAGGACGAGTGGTAAGAAAGGTGGCACAGATGAAAGGAAGGTATAAAGGTTATGAAAGAGTACCCTCGTCGTCATCAATGGACTCGTTTTCCCCTTCGGGGTCTTGGGAGGGAGGAGAGTTCTCGACCTTCCAGAAGGAATCGTCAGCCTGTGAACAAGTAAATGCAAGTAGTGGTTAGAGACTATAGCGGATAAAAGTGCTGAAACAAGAAAAAGGGGGTCAGGTCTTACCGCTGGAGCGGGATTCTCCCGAGTAAACGGGGGTAGCCCGGTAGCGTTCTTTATAACATCTAGCCTCTCCATCAGGAAGCCCTTGATGTCTTGTTGGTGTTGCCAGCAGGGAAGTTCTTGGTGGAGTAGCGGAGGGAGTCCGTGATGACCCGAGTACTCGTGTAGCTTCGAACGAATGGAGTTGGGCTGAACCCGGAAATCTACCAAGTCTTTATTAGATTAAGCCCAAGAAGGCCATGGGCTGAGAGGGCTGCTAGTTTGGCCAAAAAGGGCTGAATTGCTTCCCTATCAGGCTCGGGTGCAAAAGCGCTAAAAGACTCGGAGGGCTCAAGGAGGCTCTCCGAGTAACCCGGCAATTTCCTCTCACCATCCGGAGAAGTGTCATGGCAATAAAAGAAAGATAGTTGCCAGTTGTTGACGTGGGAGTTCAAGTTAAGAGTTGGCATTAGTGAGTGCTTGCGGCGCTGGATAGATACCCCGCCACAAGTAAGAAGAGCTCCGTCATCGCTCTCGCGGCACAGCTCGCATTGGAATAACTCAATAAAAAGATCCAGGCTTGGTGGAATGCATAAGTAAGATTCGGACAAGACTATGAAATGGGTAATATTCAGCATAGAGTTAGGCCCTATGTCGAACACCCGGAGGCCGTAGTGGCTTAAGATTTCCCGGAAGAAAGGGTGACCCGGAGGACGAAATCCCCGGGTCACGTGCTCGGTAAAACAGATTACCTCATTCCCGGCAGGAGTAGGACGGGTCTCATCGTCAGGAGCCCCCCAATGTATCTCCTTTTGAGAGGGAAGGATTCCTAATTCGGCCATTCCTTCCAGCTTGGCCTTCGTCGTTGAAGACCGACCCCAGTTGGCAGAAGTGGTTTGAGGGGTCTTGGTCGGAGCCGGGTGCCTTCCCTGTCTTTTCGGGGCCATGGAGTTGACCTGCAAGGGACAAGAAATGTATGGAGTAAGATTCGGAGTATCAGATTGTCCGAGTCTGGAAATATCAAGACAATGCGAAGGCTAAAATAATACCCGGATAACGCGCTACGATGTTAAATGTGGAGGATTTTCCGGGTGTCAGATGAGGTTGAGTAAATTGTTAATTACTTACGTATTGAGGTGGGTTGGGCGAACATGGATGGTTGCCCATACCTTTATTGCGAAGGAAATAGCTGGAAAAAGAGGATTTTCCGGATGTTAATGAGGCAAGCGGAAAAAACAAGGTGGAACGGATCTAGGTTGAAAAGCTTGCGAGCGATCTTATATAAAGTTTGATGGTCAATAAATGCGCGGGGATGAGCTGCGACTACGCATCAGGTGCTTAAAGGAGCTAAGGACTATCGAAGCGGTTTGATTTGACGACACCAGGAAGGTAATTTACGGGTTGATCCAGATCCGATCCTGGTCAAATTGAAGAATTGCGAGTTTCAATTGGGATTGAGAGAGGCTTACCGAGGGGATTGAGGTCCGAAATGAGGGTGGTGCGTGGCGCGGCTTGAGTGTCTCTCCACGGCCCTCGATGAGAGAAGCGAAGATGTGACGACGATGCTTGATGGCGGGCTGGATAGCTCGAGGTCGAGCGCGGCCGGCAATGGCCTTGTCTTTTGTAGTGTGCACGAGCCCGGCGGCAGGAACTGCGAGGGAGCGAGGAGAAAGGGGATGATGAGGCGAGGTGAAAGGCCTAGGTTTACCTTCGATTGATATTTATAAGGGAGGTGGTGAGCTCACCCGTGGCTGGAAAACCGGAAGTTACGGAGCCGTAATTATCCGCGCGGATTTGGCGTTGCATGCGTTCGGAACGAGGTAAATGTTCCGTTGGCGGGGAAACGCAACTTACCCCGAGATATCAGGGATCCTTATCGAGAGTGGGACCTTAACATTTTAGGGTTCAACTCTGGAAAGGCCTGTTAGGCGCTCGGGGGAGGATCGAGTTACCGTATGACCGTCATGGAGCTATGCCTAGCCATCTGTCAAAGCAATTTAACCCGGTTCCCATAAACTTGGGTGTTTCGTATCTTTTTCAGGGAATAGCGAGCGCTTCAAGAATGAATCTGTGAAACCCGCGCTATCCTGCGGACTACTGATGAGGGGATAGTAACCCGGTATGCCAACTCCCAGGTGTGATCCGGCCCAAACGGCAGCTGGACCGGATCCGGCTAAGGCCAAAGAAACTTCTGGAAGGCCCAAGGCTTGTAAGATTCGTAACCCGGATTGTGGGTTGCGATAAGGAAAGTTAGATTTTGTATAAAGAGTTCGAGTAGGACTTAGGGTGCGCTTTGTAGGGCAAGCCAAGGGGGGTATGGGTGCTATATAAACCAACCCCTAGGCTTAGCCTGAGGGAGATTCAAGTCATAGTTGTAACACCTGTTATCGAGTATCCAGCATAATTCATATTGAGATCCGGCGAGTTATTTTCCGGTTCTTAGACTGCTTTCCGCCATGTTTTCCTTCGAGCTAAACCCTCTCCCGAATACCTGTGTCGACTTGCCCCAAGATCAGTTACCCCCGGTAACATCTGCCGTGATTATCCCACGACGCCTAGACCCAATCGCAAACAGGATTATCAGCCCAAACCAGACTGCCTTCCTCAAAGGCAGGTTCATCCTCGACGGGGCCTTGGCCCTCCACGAGGTAGTCCACGAGTTAAGAGCAAAGAAGCTAGGGGGCATCTTGCTCAAACTTGACTTCGAAAAAGCCTACGACAGAGTTGATTGGTCCTTCCTACTGGAAGTCCTCCGCCGAAAAGGTTTTGATCAAGGCTATATTCACCGTATCGAACAGCTTGTTGTCGGGGGGCAAACTGCTATCTCTATTAATGGGAAGATCGGCCCTTATTTCCGTAACAAACGAGGGGTGCGACAGGGGGATCCTCTCTCACCCCTTCTGTTTAATTTTATCGCCGAATCCCTCTCAGCCATGTTGTCCGCAGCTTGCGCTGCGGGTCACATTAGTGGGGTAGTTCCCCACTTAGTCCCAGGAGGTCTCTCACACCTCCAGTACGCGGATGATACCATCATCCTAATCCAGAATAAGGACCTCGATATCGCTAACTTGAAATTCCTGTTGCTTTGCTTTGAGGAGATGTCGGGGCTACGCATCAACTTCCACAAATCGGAGGTCTTTGTTCTTGGGGAACCTCAGGCCGAACAGACCCGTGTCGCCAACATGCTCAACTGCAAGTTGGGGTCCTTCCCTTTTGTCTACCTAGGCCTCCCAATTTCGGACAGGAAACTGACCATTGAACAATGGAATTTCCTTGTGCAAAAGCTGGGCGCGCGAGTCGAAGCATGGATGGGTAGGCTACTTTCCTCGGGTGGAAGGCTGATTCTATCTAACGCATGCCTCGATGCTCTACCTACTTACGTTATGGGGCTCTTCCTGCTCCAAGATGGAGTACACGAGAAATTCGACACAATTCGGGCACGTTTCTTCTGGGAGGGCGCGGGCTCCAAGCGTAAAGCCACTTGGTAAACTGGCCAGCGATCTGTCGACCCAAGGACTGTGGGGGTCTGGGCCTGACCAATACCAAACTCATGAACAAGACACTGCTTCTCAAATGGGTTTGGAAACTCTTTCAAGACGACGACTCGATCTGGCGTTCTATCATCACGGCTAAATATCCCGAGGCGTCGAACATCTTCGGGGGGGAGCCAAGGGGAGGCTCCCAATTCTGGCGTTGCCTCCACAAGATAAAACACCTTTTTAAGTTGGGGGCCAAGTTCTCAGTCCAAAATGGGCACCGGGCGATGTTCTGGTTGGACTGGTGGACAGGGGAGGCCCCCCTTAGAGATAAGTTCCCAGCGTTATTTGAAATCTGCGATAAGGCCGATATTTCAGTCGCCGCAGCCTTCGAACCTGAGGGGCTCCGCTTCAGACGCAACTTCTCCCCTCTCTGTGCAGATCAATGGCTTAGGTTGACCTCGGAGCTGGAGGAGGTGGGTCTCACCGAGGGGGTAGACTCGATCTCTTGGACTCTCGAGTGTTCGGGCAAGTTTTCGGTAGCATCAATGTATAATAAACTAGTGCGAGGGCGACGATCCTCATGTGTAAAGACATCTGGTCGGCACGCATCCCCCTCAAGGTCAAGATTTTCTCTTGGCAGCTAGCCCTGGATAGACTTCCAACGCGGAACAAACTCTTTGGTCACTCCTCGCCGACCCGACGGTTTTGCGCCCTTTGCGGAGAGGTGGAAGACTCGTCGCATATAGTGTTCAAATGCTCCCTGGCTAGGCTGGGCTGGAATGCGATCCGACAGCTGCTGGGCTACAGCTGGAGCCCCGCCACCTTCCCCCAGTTCTTTGCCATTCATCAGTCTTTATTAGGGAGTCAACGCCGTACCAGTTGGGTGCTGTTTGCGCGTTAGGCTAGGCCCTTTGGCTCTCTAGAAATAAATTGGCTATCGAGGCAATTGCTCCTAAACGCCAGGCTGATGTTATTTTCAAAATGTCAATTTTTGTGTAGGTGTGGGCAAATCTCGCTAAGGAGCCTGACAAACCGATTCTGCTGCAGCTCGCTTCTGGACTCAAATACATCTTCCGCTCGTTGCTTCCAGCCGCGCCTCCTCCACCTTAGCTTTCGTAGCATGATCATTCCGGCCTGTTGCTGGGGAGACCGGCCCCCGTCTTTCTTTTCATTGGCAAAGCTGTATGCCCCCAGCATGTATTAAGCCTCACCCTGTTTGGATCCTAAACTACTTGCTTTATTAATTTAAAGTAGGGCAGATAATGCCTTTTATCTAAAATAATAGAATCGAAAATAAAATGACGAGCACCTTCCATGGTCATCAATTACAATTAGCTTTTACAAAGTAGTGGCACTCGTCCTTGAACTCTATAATACCTTGTTTGGTAGTAGTGTATTTACGAGTGTTGTTGTGTATTAGACCCTAGGCCAACTCCCTCAGGTTTGCAACGTTAACTTCCAACCGGAAGAGGCCCTTCAGATGGGCGCTGAACGCTCCCTCCCATATCTTCTTTAGCTGCTCTCTTGCGAAGTTTACTTGGATGTACTGCGACAAACCATAGGGAGGGACTGGAGCCCCATTTTCTTTTGGATGTTTCACTCCCACTAGTGAAACAGGGGCATTAGTCCCGGTTGGTAAGGCCCATTTGTCCGGTTGTGCAACCGGGATGGGCCGGCCGGGACAAATGGCCCTCCCCCATTGGTCCGGTTGTACCAGGACCCGGGATGGGTAGGGATGGCCCACGTGGCGAACATGGCCAGGGACTTCGTCCCGGTTCGTTTTAGGAACCGGGATGGATACCTTTTTAATAAAACAAATATTCCGCCCCTTTTCTCTGCCGTGGCAGGTTTTTTTCCTTTTTCATTTTTTTTGGGCTCCTGTCCCGCAATCCCCAACCGGCTTCCACTTCCCCGACCGCGTCCACTGGCCCACGTCTTTAATTAAGCCCACTGGCCACATTTTGGTCAAAGGGCCGACTGGCCCGCGTCTTTTATTATAAGCCCACTGGCCACGTTTTGGTCAAAGGGGCCACCGGCCACGCGGGGTCAAAGGGGCCACTGGCCAGCGGCCTAGTGGCTGGCCCGCCCAGTCCCTTAAATTAAGACCACAGGGACGCGCGGTCAAAGGGCCCACTGCCGCCTCGTCTTCCCGCGCCTCCACTTCCCCACGCGCGCGTGGCCACGAACGGCACGCCTCGGCTCCCCCCCTGCATTCATGGCCGCCTGCAACCGCCGCCATGTTCCGGCCGCCGGTTGGCATGCCCGCCTCCCCCGGGTCCTTTTTAAAGGGCCCCCGCCGCCCGTACATCCCATTCACCCCGGCCGCGTCCCAGCCAAAGCAACCCTAGCCGCCATGTCGCGCTGGTTCAAGCGCCCCAGGAACGACCACGAGGCCGGGTCCTCGAGCGGCGCGCGCTCCGGCGTTCCACCGCCGCCGGCGGAGGCCTTCGGCTTCGGGCCGGGAGGCGTCCGCGTCGGCGGGCAGCCGCGCGTCCCCGCTCCGCCTCCGGCGTCACGCGCGCCGCCCCGCGCCTCGCCCAAGGGCAAGCGCTTCCGCCGATACGTCCGGAAGGAGGAGGCCGAGTGGCACTGGGAACGCGCCACGCCGGTGTTCTGGCCGGACGTCCACCTTCCGGACGGCTGGCACCTGAACCCGCAGCGCATCCCCGTGCCGCCGGCCCCGTCCAGCAGCGAGGCCTTGCGCGAGGAGATCGACCGCCGGCGCGCGCACCTGCCGGCCCACCTCCTCAGGGACCAAGCGTACGTGCGCTGCTCCCCGAACTGGGTCGTCTGGCTCCAGCAGGAGCACGACCAGCGCCGCCGCTCCTTCATCCCCACAGCCCAGGAGGTAAGCACCGCCGACTACCCCGCGCCACCACCGGGCAGGGAGCCGGAGCTTTGGCTCCTGGAGGACATCGCCGACAACGTCGTCGAGGACGACGACCCCGAGCTCCAGGCCGGCTTGGAGGAAGCCTACGAGGCCTCCCGCCGCTCCCTCGTCGAGGATGAGGTCAAGCGGTGGGAGCAGGTCCTGGCCGCCGCTGCCGCCGACGGCGCAGCCATGCCGCCCCCTGCGGCGCCTGCCCCTTGGTGGCAGGTAATGAACGCCGACCTGGAGGCTTCCGAGGACCAACCGCCGCCACATCCGCTGCCCCCCGGCCTGGAGTACGGGATGACCTGGACCTGGACCGGCGGCGTATGGTCGCCGGAGGAGCTACCGCCACCGCCGCCGCGGCAGGAGGAGCTGCCCCCCCCGCCACCGCGCCCCCGATGCCTCCGCAGCCACCGGCGGGCCCGCCCCAGCTGCCTGCCCACCTGTGGCAGGCACCACCCTACCACTGCATCTCCTCCGACGAGGAGGAGTAGGCCGGCGCCGGTGCGCCCACCCCTAGGCTAAGCTACCCACCCCCCCAAGAAACGGCCGGCCGCCTGTGGCCGCGCCGCCGCCCCCTATATGTAAGCACGGCCGGCCGCCTGTGGCCGCGCCGCCCCCCTATGTAAGCACGGCCCCCGGGCCTTTTTTAATATATATTTGTGTCCCTAGTCCAACGTGTCTCTAGTCCAACCCCGCCGGTGGAACCAGCGCCGGCGGGATCTTCCTACTCGTTCCCGCCGCCGGCAGGGCTTCGCCTAGCCATGTCCGCTGTCCTGGGTGGTCGCTCGGCCTGGAGAGAGGGCCGAGATATTTATACAGCTGGGCCTCTAGTCCTGGCCCGTGCCACCAACCGGGACTAGAGCCCCTTTGGTCCCGGTTGGTACTACGGGCCGGGACCAAAAACTTATTTCGAATTTTGGTGGCACCCTGCGCGCCCAAAAATTTTTAGCGCCAAAATTTGAAAATTGTTAAGTTTGCACATTAAAATTCTATATACTTTCGAATTTGACAAAAATTTCAACAAGAAAAATGCTAGAATTTGCATAACTAATTCAAATCCATTTTTCGTTCAACTAAATAATTATTCTAAGTATTGAAACTATTATTTATTTTACCATTTGTATATAATTTGAATATAAATATCTTACAATTTTTGTTTTCTCTCGTGATCTTCCGAGTTAGTCTAGAGGATATAAGGCATCCCGGGTGATTTATATAAAGTTCGACAAAAAGAGTTGTACCTTATTGACACGGTGAATTTGAGATCTTCGTCTACAACAGAAAAACCATAGTTTTCCTTCGAAGATTTACTCTGAGCATTCTTTCACCATCTTTTCAAAACATAGTGTGGTGGAATTTCTTTGATATTTCTGATCTCAAGAACCCGACGCCTGTTTTTGACAGTTATCTCATACTCGGATATGGGTCCAATTTCGCCACACTTATAGACCACGCAATCCAAGATCAGTTCAAATTCTAATCTGAAAATCTCAAACAGTGCAGGAGTGTATGCATTAGCATCTTGCCAAAGTAACCGCAGAGGTGCAACCCTTTGCGTCATTTGAACTCCAAGGTAGTACCGAAGATCTATTTCTATTTTAAGGATATTTGTCAGGATGGTATCCGTACTATCACTTCGAAGTGTGCCTGCAATATCTTCCTACAGTTATCTCATACTCGGGTGGGTGTGCCGCTGGTTGGAATAATAATGAAGTCAGGATGGTCATAGTTGTCAGCTTTTTACCGGTCAATACAAAATACTGATCAAACAGAACTATATGATCATGTATTCCCCCTTATTATTACATTACCAACAGACGGAGGAGAGAAAACAGAAAAGTGGGTGGGTGTGCCGCTGGTTGGAATAATAATGAAGTCAGGCTGGTCATAGTTGTCAAGCACTCAATGCTTGCCAGCTTTTGACCGATCAATACAAATTATTGGTCAAACTTGCACCTACTCCATTCATAATCACAGAATATGTATAAATATCATTTTGGCTAACAAAATCTCGTTCATACTACGTTATAAGAACTATGATCATGTATTCCACGTTTATTATTACACATCACCAACAACATCCCTATCTAGTCTTCTGAATTTTCTTCGTGTCCCTTGCTTATGATAGCTTCGGCCGTAACCATGGAGCATCTTCATTATTTAACAGGATGGTGGGGTCAGCTTTCACTGTGAAGGATGGAATTTCAACAAACTTATTATAATCTTCTGACATGTCTGTCGTGTCCTCGATTCCCACGATGTTTCTTTTCCCTGAGAGAACTACGTGACGCTTCGGCTCATCGTATGATGAATTTGTTTCCTTATTTTTTCTTTTCTTCGGTCTAGAAGACATGTCCTTCACATAGAAGATGAGCCACATCATTGGCTAGGACGAATTTCTTCATTGTAACCAATATTGTTGAGATCCACTGTTGTCATTCCATAAAGCGGGTCTACCTTTACCCCTTCTCCATTCAGGTTGACCCATTTGCACTTGAACAAAGGGACCTTAAAGAAGGTCCATAGTCAAGTTCCCATATCTCCTCTATGTAACCATAGTATGTGTCATTTTTTCCATTCTCGTTTGTTGTATCAAAGCGGACACCACTGTTTTGGTTGGTGCTCTTCTTATCTTGGGAGCTCGTGTAAAATGTATTCCCATTTATCTCGTACCCTTGAAAACTCCCAATAGTCGAAGATGGTGACCCTGCCAACATGTACACTGATCTTCAACAGTGGTGTCATTTATAAGATGTGTTTGCAACCAACTTCCGAAAGTCTTCATGTGTTCGCGTTTAATCCATGAGTCATGCTTCCCCGGGTTTGCAGACCGTACAATATTCTTGTGTTCCTCGAGATACGTATCCATGAAAATAGAATTTTGTAGAACTGTGTAGTGTGCTTTGGTCAAAGAATGCCCGTCCCTAGGTATCATTGTTTTCTTTCCCAGTGTTCCTTTTCCCCTCAGTCTCCCCTCATGCCGCGATTCAGGAACACCAATTGTCTTAAGGTCAGGAATAAAGTCAACACAGAACCCAATGACCTCCTCTGTTCCATAGCCCTTCGAGATGCTTCCTTCTGGCCTAGCACGGTTATGAACATATTTCTTCAAGACTCCATGAACTTCTCAAAGGGGAACATATTGTGTAGAAATACTGGACCAAGAATATGAATCTCTTCACATAGGTGAACCAGGAGATGAGTCATAATGTTGAAGAAGGATGGTGGGAACACCAACTCAAAACTAACAAGACACTGGACCACATCCCTCTGTAATCTTGTCAGAATTTCTGGATCGATTACCTTCTGAGATATTGCGTTCATGAATGCACATAGCTTCACAATGGGTACTCGAACATTTTCCGGTAGAAGCCCCTCAATGCAATTGGAAGCAACTGCGTCATAATCACGTGGCAGTCATGAGACTTCAGGTTTTGGAATTTTTTCTCTGCCATGTTTATTATCCCCTTTATATTCGACGAGAAGCCAGACGGAACCTTGATACTGTAAAGGACTTCAAAGAATATTTCCTTCTCTGCTTTAGTAAGAGCGTAGCTGCTTAAGTAATGGCGCCCTGTATCTGTGTGCTTGTTGCTTGGGTCTTTCATACGTTGCTGGTCCTCCCGTGCTTCTGGCGTATCTTTGGACTTCCCATACACGCCCAGGAAGCATAGCAGATTGACACAGAGATTCTTTGTCACGTGCATCACGTCGATCGAAGACCGGACCTCTAAAACTTTCCAATAGGGTAGCTCCCAAAATATAGATTTCTTCTTCCACATGGGTGCGCGCTTATCAGGGCCGTACGGAACTGGTTGGCTGCCAGCAGCCTTACCAAAGATTACTTCTAGGTCCTTGACCATATCGAATATATCATTACCACTACGCAGCTCAGGCTTCTTCTGGTTATCTGCCTCACCTCTGAAATGCTTCCCTCCTTTCTTTCTTACGGGATGCTTGATCGGAAGAAATCTACGATGCCCCAGGTATACAACCTTTTTCCATTTATCCAAAAAAACACTGTCAGTATTATCTAAACAGTGTGTGCATGCATTGTATCCCTTCTTTGTATGTCCGGAAATGTTACTAAGAGCAGGCCAATCATTGATGGTTACGAAAAGCAACGCCCGTCGGTCAAATGGCTTTTGTTCGTTCTCATCCCACACACGTACACCTGGTTTGCCCCACAATTGTAAGAGTTCTTCCACTAATGGCCTTAGATACACATCAATGTCGTTGCCAGGTTACCTCGGGCCTTGGATGAGAACTGGCATCATAATGAACTTGCGCTTCATGCACAACCAAGGAGGAAGGTTGTACATACATAGAGTTACAGGCCAAGTGCTATGACTGGAGCTCTGCTCCCCAAAAGGATTAAAGCCATCTGTACTTAGACCAAACCATAAGTTTCTCGCCTCTCCTGCAAAGTCTGGGAAGTCTCTCTCGATATTTCTCCACTGCGATCCATCGGCGGGGTGCCTTAACTTTCCGTCTTTCTTACGGTCTTCTTTGTGCCATCGCAACAACCTAGCATGATCTTTGTTTCTAAACAGAAGTTTCAGCCGTGGTATTATAGGAGCATACCACATCACCTTAGCAGGAACCCTCTTACGCGGGGGCTCGCCGTCAACATCACCAGGGTCATCTGCTCTGATCTTATACCGCAGTGCAGTGCATATCGGACATTCATCCAAATGCTCGTACTTCTCACCGCGGAAGAGGATGCAGTCATTAATGCATGCATGTATCTTCTGCACATCTAATCCTAGAGGACAGAGAGCTTTCTTTGCTTCGTACGTACTCTCAGGCAATTCGTTATCCTTTGGAAGTTTTGGCTTCATTAGTTGAAGTAAACTCTCAAATGCCTTGTCAGTCACACCGTTCTGTGCCTTCCATTTCAGCAACTCCAGTGTGGTACCGATCTTTGTGCTACCATCTTCGCAATTTGGGTACAACAATTTTTTGTGATCCTGTAACATGTTGTCCAGCTTCAACCTCTCCAATTTGTTTTCACAGTCTTCCCTTGCATCAGCAATAACTCGGCCAAGATCATCATCGGGCTCTTCTGATGCCTGTTCTTGATCACCTCCTTGTTCTCCATTCTCTTCCATTGCAGTATTGTCGTATTCAGGGAACAAAGGATCTTCTTCTTCTTCATCATCGTCTTCCATCGCAACCCCTCTTTCTCCATGCTTCGTCCAGCAATTATAGCTGGGCATGAAACCTCTCCGAAGTAGATGGCCGTGAATGATTCTTTCGGAAGAGTGTTCTCTGACGTTCCGACAATCAACACATGGGCAACACATGAAGCCATTATCTTTGTTCGCCTGAGCTACAGCAAGAAATGCATTCAGGCCTGCCATATACTCGGAAGTGCGTCGGTCACCATACATCCATCGCTGCCGTGCATCCAGCTGCATCGTATAATTAAGTTTATCAAAGTACATTACAATAACATATTAATACGACAAATACTACTTTTTTATGTATCAGTTACAGATGAAAAAGATAAGTTTGTTAACCTCGGTCGAAGATACCATTTTTAGTGATCTTATATGTGGCTCGGGAATTTCGTCGAACACCTCGTTTGCTTAGTAAAATAAAACACACTAACACCCACCTCTCTCACACCTCCAAGCAAAAAAAAAGATGGAAGTGTAGGGGGGCTGGGGCAGTATATATAGGGGGAAGGGGGACATTGGTCCCGGTTCGTGGCCTGGACCGGGACAAATTCTCATGCGCGTGCCACGTGGCATGTGGCTAGGCATTCGTCCCGGTCAGTGGCACGAGCCGGGACCGATATGTCCCACGAACCGGGACCAATGCCCCCAGGCGGTTTCTGTTGCACCGGTCAAACAAACCGGGACCAATGCGTGGCATAGGTCCCGGATCTGGTTGCAACCGGGACAGGTGCCCCTGGCCCCCTGGACGAGAGGGGTTGTTTCCACTAGTGTCCTATCTCTGGAGTCTGTCTTGTCAGACTCGTAGACCGACTTGCGTCTTTTTTTCTCGTTCAATATTGGGCACTCTAGAACATTAGGAACAAACATGCTATTGAGGGGAACATTGTTCGGCACCATGCTGATGTAATCTTTAAAACCATGCATTTCTTGCAGCCGTGCACGCCCGCGGTCAAAAGTAAGTACCAGGAGGAAGCCCGTTGGATGTGTAGCGAACTTAAGAAGATCCACTCACATGACTTCCTCGCTCTCCAAGATGCTCCCTTTGTTCTCGATTTCTAGCTCTATGTCTTCTCGTTCTAGGTTGGAGAAGCTTTATGCCACAACAAATCTTATCTTTATTTGGCGAAGCTATATGCCGCAACAGTTGTATTAACTCTATTTGAGCCTCCACGCTTTGTTAAGTCAAAGTCGGGAAATAAAATTTCTCTTACCTAAAAAAGTGATAGAGAAGGTCCACACGATAGAGTTTGGGTCATGACATATTGAGCAATATATATGGCCGTTTCTCCTGCCCTTCATGTTATTTCATAATCAGCCTCACAACAGGTCCACCGTCCAGAAAACTTGTTATCCAACAGAACACAATTTTCAGTGCTATGTCTATCTCAATGACTGTGATTTTTTAGATATTTCGGGACAGCCAGTGGACTGATCCGAGTTCCTGCAAAAAAGATAGTTTACTTTTAAAACCCTAACCACCATTGTCGTGTTTTTCCTGTGCATTTTTCTCTATAGAAAGAAAAGTCATAAATAACTCCTCACCCTCAAAACCTCTGAAGAAGGAAATGCTAAATATTTCAGCATATATCCCATGACATATATATGTCATCATCATGCATGTTCTCGTGATGAACGAAAAATTCATATCCAGTTGCATAAGGTTCGGTGTTTAGTATTTTGGTAGTGAATTTTTCCTTCTGAATACAACCACAAAATAGTAATAATAATTATCTTGGCTGTTGGCACTATATTAAGCAACTGCTTTGCTATGAAAAAATAATAATATAATAAAATGACGGATCTACTTGCTAGTCTGAGGATAGGTATACCAAATTGTGGCAGTCATTTACATCTTCCCAAGAAAATGAAATCAGTGGTTTGTGAGTGGTGTGGTGCTATTCGTTCTAACCCTCCTGCGTGTACTGTAAACTTTATATCACATGGACTATCTTTCCATGAAAGCACTGGACACAATATAACAAACAAGAAAACGACCAACACCCTCTATGCTCGTCAATGCTAATTACAAGACTCAAAATGGTGCTTCAAGCTATGTTCCGTATTGCCGGATCTATTGGCTCCTTTGGCGGTGACGCGCGTTTCTTTCCCCCCATAGACATATGACGTTTCGTGTCCGCAGCCACCCACACATCGTTCTCCTCGTCACTCCTATCGTAAGGAAACACCTATGGCCGCGGCTTGGGTTTTTCGTCTGAGCACCTTTCTTCTTTGGTGAAGACTTAGAGAGCGTCGACAGCGAGGCGGCGGTGGTACCACCCTTCCGCTTTTCACTGCGTGACTTAGTGGGCGGCGGAGTAGGTTGAGGCAGCAGATGTCGAGGA
Source organism: Alopecurus myosuroides (assembly GCA_028641055.1). Lineage (NCBI taxonomy): Eukaryota > Viridiplantae > Streptophyta > Magnoliopsida > Poales > Poaceae > Alopecurus > Alopecurus myosuroides. The sequence goes on along the minus strand of JAPCYS010000170.1, from coordinate 62,582 downwards.
GGACTCGAGCTGCTGAGGTCCATGGCGTCAGGTGTGGACTCGTTGTAGGTGGTGGTGGTGGTGATGGATTGCCTCTCGGAGAAGGAGGTGGTGGTGCTGGTGGTGAACTGCCTCTCGGAGAAGGAGGTGCTGGAGGAGACGGTGGCTTTGGAAACACTATGCCTTTCTTTTTCCGTAATATGATGTTATTGACGGCTTCTCCTAGTTTCTCTGCGCCATCACCTCCAAATATGTCAAGCCGCAGTACTCTCCAAGCCTCCTGAACATCATCCACACCGACACGAGCATAGCCAGGTGGAATCGGCCGGCTATGGCAGGTCGCTCCATCTACACAAGGTAAAGCATAGCCGGCCACCACATTCATGGATACGTTCGAAACCGACACATGTAGCTCACAATTATTCTTCCCCTTGATTGCATCCACGGCCTCCATCGGTGCAGCAACATCATCTATCATTTGTGTACTATCCATCACCGCTGCATGGTCAGCCGGGACCTCCGTTGAAGCCACACTGCTCCAGCGTTGAGATGGGCCTCCCTCGAATGTAGAGTCTTGCTGCTGGGAGCGCAGTGCTATAAGCTCATCAATATGCTGCTGTTGCCGCTGAAATTTGACTTCGAGTTCCCAAAACCGGTCTGCGACCTCCGCCTCCTTCCGCTTCTTTCCTCTCTCTCTCTCTCTCTCTCTCTCTCTCTCTCTCGGCTTCTATATGGATATAGGGAGTATTCCGCGGTAAACCCAGTCGTCCACGGATATCCTCCCCAGCCTTGTGTCCAACCGGTATGTTCTGGATTTCCGAGGGATTCCGTCAGCTCGTCTTTCTCTCGATCGTCTAGAACTTTCCCTTTTTATCCTCTTTGAACACTTTAACAAGTGCCGCAAAGGGGGTTGCAATTTTTTTATCCACTACAAGATTCCCCTTTGCGTCAAACTTTGCCCCATGCCCAAGTAACCCATTTCTTCACCTCATGGGAAAATCATGTGTAGCTAGAGTGATCCGCTGAGCTTGCAGATCTGCCTCAAGTTTAGCAATCTTAGGCAATGCAATCCTGTAGCCACTTGGACCCATAGTATGGTGATATATCTTCTTCACCGCTTTTGCCTTATTCTTTGCTGACCTTTCCTTACCCTCTTCTGATTCCTTGTAGGCCAGAAATGATGGCCAGTATTGCCTCTGTTTCTCTAGCGGCCCAAAAAATATTGGAGCTCTTTCTTTAGATTGATATTCTTTCCATAATCTTTTCTTGTAAGTATTGAAAGCCTCGGCCATCTTCTTGAGAGGTCGGTGCTTGACTTTCTTGAGCATTTTCTTTGCTTGCTCTTCATTATCACATTGTGGTAGGGTGAAATGTGTCATGAGCTTGTCGAAAAGAGTGCTTTTAGCCCCATCAGCGAAAAAAGTAACTCCAGGACGATCTTTTTCCTTTGCTGGATCATTCCATTCTTCAACACTTAACGGGATAACGCCCCTAACAATAACTCCATATTGATTTCTGAACTTAGTTGCAATCTTTTTGGGAGCAGCAGGTTCGCCGGTATGAAAGACTGACTCGATTATCAGATGCTCTCCAGAGGCCATCTCTTTAGTCGGGCCTCGTTTCGACTTCTTGGTAGACGATATTGATGCAGAGGTCTTCTTGAAAGCAGTAGGTTCCCCGACCTTCACTAAGTCTTGCTGATCGCAATCATCGTTGCTTGTTGATCACAGTCATATATCTATTTCAACAAGTCAAATACTTCACTAAGTCAAAGACTTCACTAAGTCAAATATTTCAACAAGTCAAACATTTGTAAAAATCAAATACTTCACTAAGTCAAATACTTCTAAAAATCATCAATACTTAAAATTCTAATCAATATTCTATAATCAATATTTGAAAGATAATATAATTCTACAATGTGAAAAATACTATGTCATGTCTCTATTTTCTATCCATAACACTAAGTCAAATATTTTAGTAAGTCAAAATACTATAATCAATATTCGCTATAATCAGTATAATCAAAATTCACTATAATCACTCTAATAAAATTTACTAAATGAAATATTTCACTATAATTAAAATTGTATAATCAATATTATATTATCACTATTTCTATATTCTATAATCAAAATTCACTATAATCAAAATTACTAAATCAAACATATCACTATAATGAAAATTCTATAATCAGTATTCTATTATCACTATTTATATATTCTATAATAAAATTTCTATATCTCTATATTTTATATTCTATAATCTAGTTTCAATTATATCTATTTCTAAATTCCGCAATCAATTTTCTATATTCTATAAATTACAAAATTTAGAGATGGGGAGAGGGGTGGTACCTGCGGGCACAGGGCAGGGCGGACGGCAGCGAGGAGCTGCAGGGTGGTGCAGGGGGGACAGCGGCGAGGAGCTACAGGGCAGGGCACGGACGACCGACGACGAGAGGAGATCGAGGGCACCGGGGCGCGGACAAGCAGCTCGAGCGGCTGGGGAGCGGCGGGCGTGCGGCAGCGTCGCGGCGTGCACAGGCACGGATGGTGGGCAGGGCGGCGGCCCATCAGATTTTGGCGGCGTGACGGCGTCGTTGTCGCTCGGCCCTTCGTCTTCGAGAATCTGCTAAGTGTCCTGAGCCGTGGCTCCAACCGGGGCTAAATACCCCCTCCCCCTTTTATCCTGGTTGTTGTTACGAACCGGGGCTAAAGAGCCAGTAGCCCCGGTTCGTAGCAGCAACCAGGGCTAAAGGGTTCGTGTTTTGGGCGGTGTCGTTTGCGCGCGCGTGGCCACCCTTTAGCCCCGGTTGCTGTTACGAACCGCGGCTAAATGGTGGCCACGCGCGAGCAAGCATCCCAGGTTTTCGATTTCTGACCCATTTTTCAAACTTTTCAAACATTTATAATCACAAGTGTTTGCATTGTTTTGAATCTAGAAAAACTTTCAATATGAGAAGTGTTTCAAATTGCATGAATAGTTTAAATATATTTTCTATTTGCAAAAATAATTATTCTAACTATTTAAACTAGTAACAATTTTTGAATTTTCACATATTTGAATTACCTTTTTTGCATTGTTTTGAATTAGACAAAACTTTCAATATGAAAATTATTTGAAATTGTATAACTAGTCCGAATACATTTTTTGTTTTTACCAATAATTATTCTAACTATTCAAACTAGTAACAATTTTTGAATTTTCCCATATTTTAATTACCCTTTTTTATATTGTTTTGAATTTGACAAAAGTTTCAATGAAAAGTATTTGAAACTGTATAACTAATCCAAATACATTTTCTGTTTTCTACAATTTCTAACTATTCAAACTAGTAACGATTTTTGAATTTTCACATATTTGAATTATCCTTTTTTAGTGTTTTGAATTTGACAAAACTTTCATTATAAAAAGTATTTGAAATTCTATAACTAATCTGAATACATTTTCTATATCACAGCCCTGATCCAACGGCTCACGAGCACTCGGAAGAAAAACACTCCCGATCTAAGAGCTCACATGCGCTCGAAAGAAACACACCCCTGATCAAACGGCTAACAAGCACTCGAAACAAACACACCCGTGATCCAACGACACATAAGCACTTGAAAGAAACACACCCCTGATCCACCTCACAAGCGCTCAAAATAAACACATGATTTTTGTGATTCTTTCTGGTCGGTTTGATTCAGACACTCCAGAGCCATGGACTAATGGTCTGTTTCTTCCCTCCTTTGTCTTCCCGCTCCACTACATTCCCGTCTTATTTCTTCCCGCCTCTGTCTTCCCACCATTTCTCACTATACATATGTAGGCTTGGCAGCCATTGGCATAGCATATCTACAACCTCATCATTATCCCATGGCTTCTACCGTTCTCCACTCTAACCTACCCGGAGGTGGAGGTGCTTTTCGCCTCGAACTACTACTGCCCGTCCAGCTACACCGTCCCCGCCGGTTAGAGGAAGAGCGCCGGAGGGGTGCCGGTCTCTACTGTCCCACAAGGTGTGGCGCGTCGGGCGGCCATAAAAAACCACTACTACCACGAGCTCACGCCGGAGCAGCGGAGGGATCCTCGTTGGGATCTCGACTACCGCCCTACTTGGGAAGCCTTCTTCATTAATTAGCGTGAGAGTTCATTAATTGGCGTGAGAGAACGATCGCCAGGTATGAGGAGAACAGCACGCCTCCTTCGAACTTCAACGAGGCTAATCGTCAGCCGTGGTAGGGAGGACGGACTCTTCAGAGCGTCATGGACTACATCAGGGCCGCTGATAACCCCTGCCTATGCTACCCTCACTTCCAGTCCAGGCGTCCTCACTCTTTTAGATTCTAGCCCCGAGCGTCATTGATGAAGCGAGAAGGCAGATAGAGCTGAAAGTGCTTCATGTACAATATGTATTAAGAGGGTTGGTGTTTCCCCGGGAAACTGCACGATATTAAATATATTATCTTTGGCGTTGTCCCAGCTCTGAAAAGAATAACAAAATGAAAATTATGCTTGCTAGTATTTATAATGATATGAAGGTGTTCCAGCCATATTATTCTTTCCAAGAAGACATACTCAGTAGGTTGCAACTCGCACTAGTGTTAACAGGGCCAACGGTCCCGGTTTTTAAGCCCCATGCATCCCGGTTGTGCAACCGGGATGGGTCAGCTGGGACAAATGGCCCAAACCCATTCGTCCCGGTTGTACCAGCACCCGGGATGCATGGGGATGGCCCACGTGGCAGGGCGCGTGCCATTCTGGCAGGGACTATTCGTCCCGGTGCAATATGGGCTCATTATAACAAACTATGCCATGTGTTTCGCCATAACACCCGTCATTTCAACCGAAACCCTAGAATGTTAGGAGGAGATAGCAAGTTTTTGTGAAAACTTTTTCAACGGAACCGTTGCATTCCAATTTTATTATTTTTGGTGGATACTAGGACATATGTAATGACACCACGCGAAGGTCTCGCGTTATTTTGGGTTTTTTTGAATTTTCTGGAATTTTCTCAGCCTGATTTACGAGAAAGTCAAGACGGGGGCATGACCGTTCGTATCTAGGGGTTGTATATTCATCAATTCACTGTGGATCTCTATTGAAATAGGTAGTTTAGTACCTAAAAATGATTTTTGCCAAAATTCATGAGCAAATTACGAGGCACCTGTAGTTCAAATTTGTCCCGTTTCTAGCTGATTCGACAGAAACTTGTGATTTTCAAAAGAGGTGCATGGAAATATTTTCTTAGACAGCAAATTGTTTATTTGTGCATATCTCATGTCCTAGCAGGTTCAAAAAATTAAGCCCCAAGTTTTGCAACATGTCTGTGGTAGGTCCTTCAGAAAAAAAACCATTTCTAACACTCCGAAAATGGAAAATGGTTTTTTTATTCAGTTAAAAAAATTCCGTCGTCAACATTTTCCGTGCTTAAAACATGCATGTTTTTGTAAAACTATGCCATGTGTTTGGCCATAACACCCGTCATTTCAACCGAAACCCTAGAATGTTAGGAGGAGATAGCAAGTTTTTGTGAACACTTTTTCAACAGAACCATCGTATTCCAAGTTTATTATTTTTGGTGGATACTAGGACATATATAATGACACCACGCGAAGGTCTCGCGTTATTTACGGTTTTTTTGAATTTTCTGGAATTTTCTCAGCCTGTTTTACGAGAAAGTCAAAATGGAGGGCATGATCGTTCGTTGCCAGGGGTTGTATATTCATCAACTCACTGTGGATCTCTATTGAAATAGGTAGTTGAGTACCTAAAAATTATTTTTGCCAAAATTTGTGAGAAAATTACGAGGCACCTGTAGTTCAAATTTGTCCCGTTTCTGGCTGAATCGGCAGAAACTTATGATTTTCAGAAGAGGTGCATGGAAATCTTTTCTTAGACAACAAATTGTTTATTTGTGCATATCTCATGTCCTAGCATGTTTAAAAAATTAAGCCCCCAAGTTTTGCAACATGTCAGTGGTAGGTCCTTCACAAAAAACCCATTTCTGACACTCCGAAAATAGAAAATGGTTTTTTTATTCAGTTAAAAAAAATTCCTTCGTCAACATTGTTCGTGCTTCCAAGATGCATGTTTGTGCGCAATATGGGCTCATTATAAAAAACTATGCCATGTGTTTGGCCATAACACCCGTCATTTCAACAGAAACCCTAGAATGTTAGGAGGAGATAGCAAGTTTTTGTGAACACTTTTTCAACTGAACTATGCCATGTATTCCACGTTTATTATTACACATCACCAACAACATCCCTATCTAGTCTTCTGAATTTTCTTCATGTAGTGATGGTCCATGAATCCTATGTCCCTTGCTTATGATCGCTTCGGCCGTAACCATGGAGCATATTCATTATTTAACGGGATGGTTGGGTCAGCTTTCACTGTGAAGTGTGGAATTTCAGCAAACTTATTATAATATTCTAACATGTCTGTCTTGTCCTCGATTCCCACGATGTTTTTTCCCTGAAAGAACTATGTGACGCTTCGGCTCATCGTATGATGTATTTATTTTGCTTATTTTTTCTTTTTTCGTTCTGGAGGACATGTCCTTCACATAGAAGACCTGAGCCACATCATTGGCTAGGACGAATGGTTCGTCATTTTAACCAATATTGTTGAGATCCACTGTTGTCATTCCGTACAGCGGGTCTACCTTTACCCCTTCTCCATTCAGGTTGACCCATTTGCACTTGAACAAAGGGACCTTAAAAGAAGGTCCATAGTCAAGTTCCCATATCTCCTCTATGTAACCATAGTATGTGTCATTTTTTTTCCTTTTTGTTTGTTGTATCAAAGCGGACACCATTGTTTTGGTTGGTGCTCTTCTTATCTTGGGGGATCATGTAAAATGTTCCAATTTATCTCGTACCCTTGAAAAGTCCCAATAGTCGATGATGGTGACCCGACCAACATGTACAGGTGATCTTCAACAGCGGTGTCATTTATAAGATGTGTTTGCAACCAACTTCCAAATGTCTCCATGTGTTTGCGTTTAATCCATGAGTCATCCTTCCCCGGGTTTGTGGAGCGTACAATGTTCTTGTGTTCCTCGAGATACGGAGCCATGAAGGTGGAATTTTGTAAAACTGTGTAGTGTGCTTTAGTGAAAGAATTCTTGTCCCTGGGTATCATTGTTTTCTTTCTCAGCGTTCCTTTTCCCCTCATTCTCCCCTCATGCTGCGATTCAGGAACACCAATCGTCTTAAGGTCAGGAATAAAGTCAACACAGAACCCAATGACCTCCTCTGTTCCATATCCCTTCGACATGCTTCCTTCTGGCCTAGCACGGTTATGAACATATTTCTTCAAGACTCCCATGAACCTCTCAAAGGAGAACATATTGTGTAGAAATACCGGACCGAGAATATGAATCTCTTCACATAGGTGAACCAGGAGATGAGTCACAATGTTGTAGAAGGATGGTGGGAACACCAACTCAAAACTAACAAGACATTGTACCACATCCCTCTGTAATCTTGCCAGACTTTCTGGATCGATTACCTTCTGATATATTGCGTTGAGGAATGCACATAGCTTCACAATGGGTACTCGAACATTTTCTGGTAGAAGCCCCCTCAATGCAATTGGAAGCAAATGTGTCATAATCACGTGGCAGTCATGAGACTTCAGGTTTTCGAATTTTTTCTCTGCCATGTTTATTATCCCCTTTATATTCGACGAGAAGCCAGACGGCACCTTGATATTGTAGAGGACTTCAAAATATATTTCCTTCTCTGCTTTGGTAAGAGCGTAGCTGCTTAAGCAATGGCGCCCTATATCCATGTGCTTCTTGCTTGGGTCTTTCATACGTTGTTTGTCCTCCCGTGCTTCTGGCGTATCTTTTGACTTCCCATACACGCCCAGGAAGCATATCAGGTTGATACAGAGATTCCTTGTCACGTGCATCACGTCGATTGAAGAACGATCCTCTAGAACTTTCCAGTAGGGTAGCTCCCAAAATGTAGATTTCTTATTCCACATGGGTGCGCGCTTATCAGGGCCGTTCGGAACAGGTTGGCTGCCCTCACCCTTCCCAAAGATTACTTTTAGGTCCTTGATCATATCGAATACATCATTAACACTACGGAGGTCAGGCTTCTTCTGGGTATCTGGCTCACCTCTGAAATGCTTCCCTCCTTTCTTTCTTACGGGATGCTTGATCGAAAGAAATCTACGATGCACCAGGTATACAACCTTCTTACATTTATCCAAATAAACACTGTCAGTCTTATCTAAACCGTGTGTGCATGCATTGTATCCCTTGTTTGTATGTCCGGAAATGTTACTAAGAGCAGGACAATCATTGATGGTTACGAAAAGCAACGCCCGTAGGTCAAATAGCTTTTCTTCGTTCTTATCCCACACACATACACCTGGTTTGCCCCACAATTGTAAGAGTTCTTCCACTAATGGCCTTAGATAAACATCAATGTTGTTTCCAGGTTGCCGCTGGCCTTGGATGAGCACTCGCATCATAATGAACTTGCGCTTCATGCACAACCAAGGAGGAAGGTTGTCGATACATAGAGTCACGGTCCAGGTGCTATGACTGGAGCTCTGCTCCCCAAAAGGATTAAACTCATCTGTACTTAGACCAAACCATAAGTTTCTTGCCTCTCCTGTAACGTCTAGGAAGTCTCTCTCGATCTTTCTCCACTGCGATCCATCAGCGGGGTGTCTCAACTTTCCGTGTTTCTTACGGTCTTCTCTGTGCCATCGCAACAACCTACCATTCTCTTTATTTCTAAACAGACGTTTCAACCATGGTATTATAGGAGCATACCACATCACCTTTGCAGGAACCCTCTTACAGCGGGGGGGGGGGGTGGGGGGGCGCTCGCTGTCAACATCACTAGGGTCATCTGGTCTGATCTTATACCGCAGTGCAGTACATATCGGACATTCATCCAAATTCTCGTACTTCTCACCGCGATAGAGGATGCAATCATTAATGCATGCGTGTATCTTCTGCACATCTAATCCTAGAGGGCAGAGACCTTTCTTTGCTTCATATGTACTGTCAGGCCATTCGTTATCCTTTGGAAGCTTCGGCTTTATTAGTTGAAGTAAACTCTCAAATGCCTTGTCAGTCACACCGTTTTGTGCCTTCCATTTCAGCATATCCAGTGTGGTACCGAGCTTTGTGCTGCCATCTTCGCAATTTGGCTACAACAACTTTTTGTGATCCTGTAACATGTTCTCCAGCTTCTACCTCTCCAATTCACTTTCACAGTCTTCCCTTGCATCAGCAATAACTCGGCCAAGATCATCATCGGGCTCTTCTGATGCCCGTTCTTGGTCACCTCATTCTACATTGTCTTCCATTGCAGTATCACCATATTCAGGGAACAAAGGATTCTCTTCTTCTTCATTGTGTTCCATCACAACCCCTCGTTCTCCATGTTTGGTCCAGCAATTATAGCTGGGCATGAAACCTCTCCGAAGTAGGTGGCGGTGAAGGACTCTCGAGGAAGAGTTCTCCATGACATTCCGACAATCAACAAACGGGCAACACATAAAGTCATTATCTTTGTTCGCCTGAGCTACAGCGAGAAATTCATTCAGGTCTGCCATATACTCGGAAGTGTGTCGGTCACCGTACATCCATCGCTGACGTGCATCCATCTGCATCGTATAATTAAGTTTATAAAAAAATATTACAATAACATCTTCAATAGAGAATGACCACAGTGCATCGACAAATATAACTTTTTTGTATCAATTACAAATGAAAAAGATAAGTTTGCTAACCTCGGTCTAAGATACCATTTTCTGTGAGCTTATGTGTGGCTCGGATATTTCATCGAACACCACGTGTGCATAGTAAAAGAACACACACTAGCACCCACCTCTCTCACTCCTCCAAGCAAAAAAAAACAGAGGGAAGGGGGCTAGGAGGCAGAATATATATGTAGGGCAAGGGGGCCATTCGTCCCGGTTTGTGGCATGAACCGGGACCAATGCCCTTGCGCGTGCCACGTGGCGTGTGGCGAGGCATTGGTCCCGGTTAATGCCACAAACCGGGACAAATGCCAGCTAAAAAACAGGTACCAATGCCTCTCAGGCGATTGCTGCTGCCCGGCCGCAAAAACCGGGACGAATGCATAGGATTGGTCCCGGATTTTGGTGCAACCGGGACTAATGCTATTTCTAGCTGAGAATGAAATGTGTGGTTTCTACTAGTGTGGTGTAATAGTACGCATTCTGCTCCGCCTCAGTTTTTTTAAGGATGCGTCATGGAAGACGTATCGGTTTCACAAAACAAGAGGCCAAGCGGCCTAGCACAACGCGTCTGGCACAGGCGCACAGAATGCAACCCACTCAAAAAATAAAAGAGATCACTCGCCAAACCTCCACCTGTCCACTGAGCCTAAGCTGGCTCTAAACAGATTTGCCGCCCGCCACAGCTCAGCTTCACCTGCAACCAATTGGATCACTCTCTGGGCTGAGGGATTGTGGCCATCGAACACAACCGTGTTGCGATGCCTCCATAGACACCAACGGATCAGGTTGATGACCGTCCAAAGTTCACGCCCCTCGACACCCGTCGCACCCCTGGCCGGCAACCAGCGGGCAAAACTCTCCTCCGGGGTTGGGATAACCGCCCCCATCCCCCAACGGCCGAGAAAGTAAGTCCACACTTCTCTGGCCAGAATACAGCCCAGCAACAGGTGGTCGAGGTTCTTGTCGTGTTGTTCACAGCAACCCTCTACGACTCAGACGGTCTGCAGTCTAGCACCGATTTCGTAGAGCCAGCCATAAGAACACTTTGCACTTGTTAGTTGCCCTGGATCTCCAAACCTGCTGTGCTCCGCAAGGGCAATCTTCCCTTGAAACAACGCACGGTAAGCAGATCGTGCCGAGTATTGGGAGGCTTGGCTCCCAACTCCACCTGAACTCATCGGCCATTCACTCGGTTAGAGCGACTCCTGCCACGCTATCTGCCAGCAGCATGAGCTCTCGCAGCTGGCGAGCATCTAGGTCAGGCGGGATCCTCTATCCAACCCCCTTCCAGGCCCTCTCTAACAGTAGTGGGAAGAGTGGTGTGTGAGGATACGAAAGTGTGGTGGAAACTTATCATGCCTAGCTAAGCATGGTAGTACATCACTTCACTTTTCAGAAAGCGGAATAGTTATTAAGCCTGCCTACACGTTCTATTATTTTTCTAATTTTTTGTGCAGAGTTAAAGGCGATTTTTTCCATTTGCTCAACGAAAATTCATTCTATTTTTTTTAATATTATGTCATGTGACTCTTACTGCTACACGACGTAAATCTTCCGATATTTTCAGTATCATATGTTTAGAATGAATTTCAATATTGCACGGTATAAAAGCATTGTCAAGGACTCGATGCCATTTTGAAATTGTACATATGAATCTAAACACATATGAAAGTTGTTCACGTCATTTTAGTGTGCACGGTAGCAATGCACAGGCTCTATTCTAGTATACGTAGTACACATAAGCTAGGAGTACTAGGAACGTCCGGCAGAAGTCATATGTCACCCTCTGATGATCCATAAAATACTCAACACACCCTCACATTTGTCAAGAAGGATACAGAAAATATTTAAACATATACCACACAGACTTTCTTCTTATCATGATGCACGTTCCATTGATGAAGGGAGAAGGCAGATAGATCTGAAAGTGCTTCAATGTACAATATGTATTTAGAGGGTTGGTGTTTCCCCGGGCAACTGCACAATTTTGAATGTATTATCTTGGGCGTTATCCCAGCTCTGAAAAGAATAACAAAAAGACAATTCTGCTTGCTAGTCTTTATAAGGATATGAAGGTGTTCCAGTCATATTCTCTTTCCAAGAAGACATAATCAGTAGGTTGCAACTGGTGTAATAGTACTCGTTCTGCTCCGCCTCTTGTGTACCGTCTAACATCCTCCATCACATGGAAACGTTTGCTTAATTAGTGGGTTTGTCCTTCTGCATAGATCGATAAAATAATAAACAAAATTATCTTGCATTTTGGCACTAAATGATCAACGGTTAGCTGGGAAACAATAATAACAAAATGACGAGTTAGTCTGCCAGTCTCAGGATATGTAGATAAAGATGCGGCAATCATATTCATCTTTCCGAGAAGACAAAAGCGTTAGGTTGGAACTTCCGTTCAACGAAAGGCCGTCTGAACACAATACAACAAAGAAGAAGACAAGGAACAGACTCCACGGTCTGACATGATAATGAAACGGTTACACACTAAATTGGTCGTCAAGCCTATAAATGGAAGCATCGTGTTCAGCCATCTCTCACAACATACAAGAAAGAAAGAAACAACAAGATTACAAGGTTAATCTTTCTGCCCCCTCTTCTTCCCAAAGCCATGGCTAGCATCCACACAAATCCTGCAACCCTACTACTCGTCTCCACACTCCTCCTAGGAGCCATGGCGGGTCTATCCTTGTCATGCCCTACTCGTTGCGAAATAGAATTAGTATGGACCTTATATTTGCGCCAAATTGGCGGAGGAGCAACCCCGAACCAAGCACAGGTGGTACCGCCACTGAATGCTGCCACGGCTTTTGGCCAGATCAACGTCAACGACTGGGACGTGCTTGATGCACCTGTAGCAACCGCAAATAGAGTTGCGCGTGCAAAAGGCACACATACAAAGGCTGGCCAAGCCACTGGTGATTGGTTCACTTCTCTCAGCATAGTGTTTGAGGGAGCAAGGTATTATTAGTGATTTCTTTTTTTGCAATTCCTAATTGGTTGATATGCTTAATTTGCAACTACTTTATACAGATCAAATTTTGCTATAAATATATAATTATATACACACTCACGCACACACACTATGTAGAAAGAAACTGTCCCAACCTGTTGTTATTACATGATTCTAATGTATTGGAATGAAATAGGTTTAATGGGTCCACGTTTCAAGTCATGGGATCACTGACTCAACTGGTCAGTGGGCAATCGTTGGCGGGACAGGAGAATTGGCCAGGGCTGATGGCACCATCAAGCACAACATAACAAGGACCACGAACACGGAGAACTACAGACAGCTTGATATTCATGCATTCTACACCCCACCAACGGTAAGTAAAATGTATTAGAAGTAAAATGTCTTACAAATCATAGCTTGTCAATGCTTCCAGAGTTGACTAGATCCTGTTTAGAACATAACCTTTTAGTGAATTGAGAAAGTATTTAAAATGGTATCATCATTAATTTTTTACAATAACAAATTTACATTTTATTATTACCATATTAAATAATCAGAGTACTTCAATAATTACCGTTTAAAAAGAATTTCTTTACCTTGATCTGGGACGTATGGACCATTAATAGTAGTCACAAAAATTCATACAATAGTTATTTCAGTTATATTACTTAAATATTTATACAAAAATTAATTTTCATATTGGTGGTTGTTTGTAATTGAAAAGAGTTATTTTTTAGATAATGTGTAGTAGATACGCTAATTTACTCTGAAATTTCCATCATTTTATACAGGTTAATGCAAACATTATTGCCATAGAATAGTTCGGTGAGAGGTTTGTTGACGCTGCATACCTATACCGGTGACAACGAAATGAGTATGTCATGTGATTGTTACCATTGTTACGTCGTGATCTTCACTACTTGTTGTTTTTATTTTTCTTTGTGGTGGTGTTACTGCTTGTGGAGATGTTGTTGTTTTTCCTTTAAAATAATATGTACCCTTGTGGAGATGGTTTTTGTTGTCTTGTAACACATTATGGATGTTTTGGAACATACCATTAGGTATGCTGGAGGAAAAAATATAGTTATTTCAATAAAGAGTGACATGAAGATCACTCTTCCTTGTGTATTAGACCCTAGGCCAACTTCCCTCAGGTTTGCAATGTTAACTTGCAACCGGAAGAGGCCCTTCAGATGGGCGCTGAACGCTCTGCAGGACTAGGGAAAACGCCTCCCATATCTTCTTTAGCTGCTCTCTTGCGAAGTTTACTTGGAATGTACTGCGATAAACCATAGGGAGGGACTGGAGCCCCATTTGCTTTTGGATGTTTCACTCCTATCTCTGGAGTCTGTCTTGTCAGACTCGTAGACCGACTTGCGTCTTTTTTTCTCGTTCAATATTGGGCACTTTAGAACATTAGGAACAAACATGCTATTGAGGGGAACATTGTTCGGCACCATGCGGACGTAATCTTTAAAACCATGCATTCTTGCAGCCGTGCACGCCCGCGGTCAAAAGTAAGTACCAGGAGTAAGCCCGTTGGATGTGTAGCGAACTTAAGAAGATCCACTCACATGCCTTCCTCGCTCTCCATGATGCTCCCCTTTGTTCTCGATTTCTAGCTCTATGTCTTCTCGTTCTAGGTTGGAGAAGCTTTATGCCACAACAAATCTTATCTTTATTTGGCGAAGCTATATGCCGCAACACACTACTGGAATTCGATAGTATGCCGTGTATCAAAAATACACGGCGAAGGCATGAAAATACTCGGCACACTCTATGCCGAGTGCTACACTCGGCGTAGAGGACTCGGCGTTTATTAGCTCGGCAAAAGAGAGTACGCCGAGTGTCAGTTCACGGGCAGCTCGGCGAAAACTTCGCCGAGTGTTTTTACCATGCACTCGGCGAACAAAAGGTCTGACAGCTCCACGCCTTAGTCCACAACGGAACGGGACGAACTTTTTTGCCGCGTGCCCCTACCCAGACACTCGGCGAACTAATTTTGTCGTGGGGAACAGGAATCCGCCACGTGTAAATTTTGCCGAGTGTCGCACTCGGCGTAGAGTCGCCCAGAGGAGCTCTCCTAGCCCGCCACGTGCACACGCTTCGCCGAGTGTCACACTCGGCGTACCATCGCCCAGAGGAGCTCTCCTGGCCTGCCATGTGCGCCTCCTTTGCCGAGTGTCGAATCGCGGCCGCTTGGCACACCCCTGGCGTGCCACGTGCCGCCCCTTTGCCGAGTGTAACACTCGGTAATGTCTCTATCCAGGCAGCCCTGGGAGATGTGTTCGCCGAGTGTTTTTTTTTGTCACTCGGCAAAAAGTTTCCCAGGGGCCAACCTGGGTGCCTGTAGACCGTGTTTGCCGAGTGTAACACTCGGCGTATTTGCAATTTGGTCCTACGCCGAGTGTAACACTCGGCGTACTTACCATATGGTTATGTTTGCTTGCTGCATTTTGCTCCCATCCTGCAATTAAAACAATTTTTCATATACAGTGCATTTTGGCTCACTGGGGCACTCACATCACAAAAACATAGCACATAACATTTATACAAACTCACATCACATTCATACCATCACAAATATTCATACATATACCATCACACATAATATTCAAGTTCAAAAGGGTACACAACACATAATATTCAAGTTCATCACAAGTGGCATCAACTAGGTTTGAATCTCAATCCAAAACTTCATTTTTGTCCTTAATGCAAACCTACAAGTGAACAAGCATAATGATTAGGTTTGAACCATTTAAGTGAAGAAGCATGAGAAGCAAAAGAAATAAGAAAAATGGTACTAACCTAGCATCACTGCGGCGTCTTGGAGGTCGACGTCTCGGCATCTCCGGTGCCCCCTCCTTGCTCCATGTGGGATCCCTCCGATGCATTGCCCCCCTATGAACAACCGCATTAGTCGAGGAAGCTAAATAGTGTTTCATTGAGCAAGTTCAGGCCAACTTACAATGTTGAAGTTGAGTGGAGGGAGATCAGGTAGAGGAGGAACCGACAGATCCACTGGCATAGCTCGCATCCTCTGCAATGACCAAGTGATCGATCCGTGAGTTAACATGCGTAAATCGATGAATAGAATGGAATGGAAATCTGTCTTATGTGTGAAAACCAGTACCTCGAGCATCGCCGCCATGACTGCCTGCTGGGAAGACAACTGGTTTTCCATCATCTGCATCTTCTGTTTTGACTCCGCCGCCTCTCTTTTGCTTTGTTCAAGTTCAGCCTACGGTATGTGAAAATGTCATTAAATGTGCAATGCAAGCATGTATAGAAAGCGAAGATAAGACTGACCAAGGAAATTGTTTGTGTTCATACCTGAAGTGTGGCGACGGCAGTCACTCCTGGACGTGGGCGGCGCTCAATAGACGGCGATGAGCTCGTCTGGCTGGCACGGATCTGCGAGAGTGGTGGAGTACCTGAGGTGTCGAAGGCGCCATCAGCAAAGGCAAACCGGCCGTTCTTCCGACCCTCTCCCGCCAACAGAGCGACCCTAGGGTCATAGGGGGTCGTCAGTGGGTCGGTGTCGGGGCCGTGCACCTGCTTCAACTTCTCGTTGTACTTGTCCCACTTCTCGCCGGTTTGGGGGTTGATCCATTGCTTCTCAACCGGTACATCCGGCTTCAGGACCTTGGGCCTCGGGTCTCACAGAATGCCACCATGCGAGTGATGCCCTTCTTCTTTGCTTTCTACAATTCAAAGAAAAATGATCAGCACAAACTCTCATCTTAAGAATGAAGCGGCGTATGGAATTATTAGCAAAACAATTCCTTACCTCTCTCTGGACGCGGCCGGTGAGGGTGAGGCCGCCTTGACGGTGTCCATCACCAAGCATAAGGCGCCACTCCCGGCACTCGGCGTGCTGGTTCTTGTACGCGTCGCTCGTCCACTTCTTCACGATCTTCTTGCCCAGCAAAACAATCCATATGAGTAGTTCTTTGCCCAGCAATGTATGGATTAAAATGAAAATGATGCCATTACCGCTAAGTATTGCACCACTGACAGGTGTATCTGTCGTGCATCTGTCTTCGTCAGCTTGGTGTTCTTGTGCTTCGTGTAGAACTTCACCACGCAGAGCACACGTGCCTCGTATAGCATGTCGCGGATGAGCTTCTTGGCCATTCTAATGAGCACCACCCTGACCTTGTCCTCCATATCCGGGGCGTAGGTGAAGTAGTCCTACAACCATTGAGCATACGATAAAGACATTATAAGGATATTTAAAGAGAAATACACATGTCAGCGGTGAAGACAGGCAGGCAGAAAGGGGCCGGCGGCTTCGTCCAGGTCTTTTTGCTTTTTGTGGGTTCCTTCAAGTTTAGATGTTCCCTGTCACAAAGCTCGGCTTGATCGACTCTTGCCTTGACGTTATCTTTCGTCTTCTCAAGATCAAAAAGTGTTGACCAAAGGGCCTCAGCGATATTTTTTTTAGTGCGCATGACATCAATGTTATGTCGAAGAAGAAGATCCTGCATGTAAGGGAGCTTCCACAGGCATGAGATGTGAGTCCACTGGTGCCACTCTCCATACCCCAGAAAGCCGGTCCCCTCGGCATTGAGCTGTAGACTATCTAGCTGAGCCTTGACGTCTACACTGGCCATCAAAGTTGGTCGTGGCACATCGACAGCTACATCTTTCATCCACTTCTTTGTGTTTCTCCTGTATTTGTGACCAGGACGAAGGAACTGTCGATGTTGGTCAAAGCATGAGTATTTGCCACCATTTTTCAGCCAAAGAAAAGTCACAGCTTGGTAGCACACCGGACAAGGCCATTTCCCATGAGTACACCAGCCGCAGAATATCGCGCGAGCCGGAAGGTCATGCAGTGAAGTGAAGTACCAAACATACATATCGAAGTGCTTCTTTTCTATGGCATCGTAAGTCCGTACCCCGGTGTTCCAGGCAATGAGCACCGACATGTTCTTCCCCGGATACTCAGGCCCTGGAATTATAAGCGACATGAACATGTTCTGCCGTTGCATGCACACGCCGGGGGGGAGATTCATCGGGATAACAAACATCGCCAGCAGCTGTATGAGGCGGATGTCATACCATATGGGTTGAAACCATCGGTTGATAACGCAACTGCTACACTCCTTGGGTCACCCGCTTTCTTCTTATGTTTGCCAACAAAGTCCTTCCATGCTTCACCATCAGACGGATGTATCATCTTCTCAGGACGGTACCTCCTCCCATCTGACGGCCATCTCATCTGTTTTGCAGATTCCTCGGTCATAAAAAGCCTTTGGATCCGTGGTATGAATGGAAGATACCGAAGGATCTTTTTGGCGACTGTGAGCTGCGTCTTCTGGCCATTACCATCGTCCACCTCCAGATATCTAGAGGCCCCGCATTTGACACAGTACTTTGTATGCTCGTGCTCTTTCCTGAACAACATGTAGCTCTTTGGACAACAATCTATCTTCGTATACGGCATCTTTAGGGAGCCGAGGATTTTTTTCGACTCGTACATGTTTTTAGGAAGAAGGTGTACCGGCGGCAGGAGGGTGGCAATAACAGTCAGAAATGCATCAAAGGCGGCTATGCTTACATTGTGCTGGCTTTTTACCGCCATTAGCCGGCCGATGGCATCAAGTTGAGAAACTTGTGTATGCTCGTGCAGGGGTTTCTGTGTCTCAAACAACGTGTCATAGAACTCTTTAGTGCTATCATCGGCATCGTCAGGGGCATCTTCCTCGCCGGTTTGATTTTCAGGTGCTTGTGCATTAGTGAAATCCTCTAACATCCTATCAAAACCGGTATCAAAATCGGTCGCCGCATGCTGAGTGAGTGGTGCCACCTTCTTTGTCTTCTTCTTCCGGCGTACACGCTCAGCAGACTCGCCATGGTACACCCAACGGTAATAGTTTGGCATAAAACCATACTTCCCAAGGTGATCAGAAATGATTGTCCTCGGTTTCTCTGTCATGTTACAGCAACGACTACACGGGCACCAAACATCAGACGAATCATCAACTCTAGCAAATGCAAATTCCAAGAACTCGTCGGTCTTTGTAACCCATTCCGTTGTCATCTCGGCGCACTCGGTCGGCCACTGTACATCCACTCCCGGTCCTCCATATCCACACTGATGAATGCTCAGCCAGATCAACATATGTTTCAAATTTTAACAAGTTGTTTCAATTATTTAGAACATTACAAGTTTTACGCGTTGAATGCAGTCCTACATGTCTACTAGGTAAAGATAGGTCCTAATCCCACCCGAGGATGTGTAGCTTGTGTTTGTTTTCCATGTCTACTCCTATCCAAGACAGATTTCGGCAGCACCTCCCCGCTGTTCTCCTAATACACGTCTCGACCACGGGGTCGAGAGAATGTGTACTCGGAGAACAACAGAGAGGCGCCACCGAAATCTGTCTCGGATAGGAGTAGAACATGGAAAACAAACACAGCTACACATCCACGAGCTGTCCAAAAACGTGGACAATTCGAAACAGTCGCGGTTATAAAAATATAGATCTTTGTATATAAATATATACAAAGAGTTCTATTTTTATAACTACAACTCTTCCGAACGGGAGACGCCTAGGGTAACGCGACTAGTTTGGTGATCTACAAAAAACAATATAGGGAGGAAAGGAGTGAGGGGGAGGTTTTTACCCTCAAAGCGTGGCCGACTGTCGATGAAGATGATCGCAGACGCTCCTGGCCTCAACCTCAGCAAACCCCCGCCTGCGATGACGCTCCTGGCCTCAATCTCGATCCATGTCCTGCAAAAGGTAAATATGTAGTGTTAGTGTCATCTAGTTACTTTTGTTAATGAAACGCATTCGAGAATCGTTTAATATTCTGAAAGATAAACCCTATTACATAACAACTAGATTAAAAGAGTGGCACAACAAAATTCTATGGTCAGTTAAACAAAGAAACATGATTTAAGTTGTAGTTTAGTTATCTAGCAAAATTTGGTACAAACTACACAATTTTGTAGTGCGATCCTATATTGTTCTACTTGTGTTGTGTCTTCTTAAAGGTATATTTTCTTTCAGCTCCCCTGTTAATTGCTTCCTGATATCACTAGACATTGTGCACTAATAAATGACAATCCATAGAAATCTAGAGCCTTTTATATTTCTTTATTTGTCCACATCTGTATATAGAGAAAAGTAATGATGTACTAATTTTCCGTGGATGGAACGGCAGGGGCTGGTGCAAGGGAGAAGAAAATTCCCCCTTCTAGTTTGCATTACAGAAGAGAAGCAAACTGTGTGCGTGCTCAATTTCTGTGGTGTGCGTGCTCAATTTCTGTTTTGCTTCTCTTCTGTAATGCACGCCACAACATATTTTAATTGTGTAAAAAAAATTAAAGGCAAAGAAAACAGCTTCCACATCTATTGATCTATACCAAATTCTTTGCAAGCATATATGGCAGCAACACTTATATATTGTCATTGGCTCATTGCCGTTGATGCTGATTATTCTTGCTACCTTGTTGCATACTTACTGTACTATATAGTGTATATAAACTTTTAGACAAACAACATACCACCTTTCATTTTACCCATACAGGGTGCCTAAAATTGTTATTATGCATCTACAAAGCAAGCAGGGGTATCTCCTCCTAATTAAATCCAGACGGAAAATGCCATAAGTTGGCACTTTAACTTGCCTAGGCAGTTACCAGAAAAGTAATGAACATACAAATAATTACTACTACAAGCAAATGCCCATCAAGTCTACCTTCCACTGGCATGGTATCTCTAACACTACAGCAGAACATCAAGATTCTAAAATTTCCCGAACTAAGCTACCAAGAACCAAAAAAAATTAAAGGAAAAGGCATAAACCTCACTTCTATACACGAAAAGAAGCACCTCTAATCATATATGTTCTGTACATAAATATCATCTGAGGACATCTTCGTACTTAGAACAATCATATAACAGTTTTATTAAGAGACCAACAAAGTGACCTGGGCTACATACCTAATTGATCAATGTTTCTGTCCTTCTTCTGAAGCTGGTGCTATTGTGTGTGGCATGTGGTCTATATGGATTGCTAGAAATGGGCGACGCCATGGCACTGTGCCTATGGAGCTCCCTAAAGCCTGTAAATGGGCGCGTGATACTGCCAACGACTTGTTGCTGTCGACCAAATGCTTAAAAGGTCCAAGGGCACATCAGGTCTGCAGTTCTTGGTCTGCTCCACCCCCAAGCTTTGTCAAGATAAATTTTGATGCCGGCTTTGACAATGAAAATCATGTGGGTTCTACAGGTTGTGTTCTGCGAAATGACAAAGGGGAGTTTCTTGCTGCTGGGTCGAAGTGGTATGATTCTCTAGCAAATGCCACTACAGCCGAAGCTTATGCTTGTAGGGATGGCCTCCTGTTATGCAAACGCCTGAATGCTACTAATGTACATCTGGAGACGGACTGTATGGGGCTGATTGAGATGTGGAAGACAAGGAAAAAGAACAGGACGGCCATCCTGCCAATTCTTCTTGAAATTCAAGATCTTAGTGGGGGCTTCAATCATTATAAATTTGGTTATGTAAACCGTAAAGCAAACCTGGCTGCTCATCTTACTGCTAAACAAGCATCTCGGATTGTGATGAGGGGATAGTAACCCGGTATACCAATTCAAAGGTGTGATCCGGCCCAAAACGGCGGCTGGACCGGATCCGGCTAAGGACAAAGAAACTTCTGGAAGGCCCAAGGCTTGTAATGTTTGTAACCCGGATTGTGGGTTGCGGTAAGGAAAGTTAGAGTTTGTATGCAGAGTTCGGGTAGGACTCAGGATGCGCCTTGTAGGGCAAGCCAAGGGGGGTATGGATGCTATATAAACCGACCCCTAGGCTCAGCCTGGAGGAGATTCAAGTCATAGTTGTAACCCCTGTTATCAAGTATCCAGCATAATTCATATTGAGATCCGGCGAGTTATTTTCCGGTTCTTAGATTGCTTTCCACCATGACTTCCTTCGAGCTAAACCCTCTCCCGAATACCTGTGTCGACTTGCCCCAAGATCAGTTACCCCAGGTAACATCTGCCGTGATTATCCCACGACAGTTGGCGCCCACCGTGGGGCCTGCGTCCAAAGGTGTTTGCATCACGGGAGAAGCTCGGAAAAGCATGGAGAACCTCGTCGTCGGTGAGATCTACGACGACCACGAAGGAAAGAAGATGGTGGACGATTCCGGCTGGGGGCCTGAGTCGGATCGCCTCGAATCCGGATCGGTCGTGACGATCGGCCGAATCAACGTCTTCATCGGCATGGTATGTACCTCTGGTTCGATTCCTGACAATTTTTCTGATCCTGTATCAGGGGAGGCTGCGTACGCCCAACCCGATAGAGAAGAGTCAGTCGGAACAACATACCAGGCAGAGGAGTCTATTACACGTTGGGAACAGCCGGAGGAGCCGGCATGGACTCCGCGCGACCCAAGCAATGGAAAGGATGACACTGCATCCATTAAGGACTTGCTGGAGGATCGGTACAGGGAGGAAAACGGCGAGGAAGAACAGCACGAGTCTACCCCGGGTATCATGCGCCGGGTTGCAGTTTATGCGGCCCGCGACCAATCTCAATTAAGAAAATGCAGCCGCGGCGCCAGTCGGGGCGGCCCAGGCAGTGGCCCAGCAGCAAGGAACGGTTAACCCGGTCCTGGTCCAGGTCGATGGAGAGTCGGCGTCAGTCACCAGTCGCCCAGCAGACGAGGAGCAACACGCAAATATGTTCGGATTCCAAGCAAACCGGACACCGGGGGCGGGCCCCTCGAATCCGCGCCACCCGACTCTGTTCGATAATAATTTGATCTTGGACCCCACAGTCCTGGCCACAGTTATTACCCCAGAAAACGCGGCGGAGCGCGTAAGAGACCTGGACGTGGCTCGTCGTGCATTGGAGCAGCAAAGAAGGCAAGTAGAAGCAGAAAAGCAGGGGATGGCCGCGCGGCAGCGCGAATTGGATGATCGAGAGACCCGGCTCCGGGAGGAAACGACAAGGATGCACCAAAGGCACCGAACTATGCTGCCGGCAACAGGAGGGGTTATTAACCCGACTGCCCTGGTGTTCACGCCTCAAGATCAGCCGATTCCACCGGTGAACCAAGGGACCATACCGCGACCGTCAACAGGAGCACAGCCGGTAAACGCGCCAGCCGGGTTACCTTTGCCACAGACGGGGGTGACAGCCGGCAATACCATGCCACCACCACCATCACGATTCCACACACCAGCAGGCCATTACAACAATCCCATGGACAACGTGTACGCAGCAACGCTCGCATTAAACCAGATTCCTGTAGGAGATTCGCCTCATGCAGAAGGAACCCGACGAGCGATCGATCTGCTACACCCGCGGTAGCACAGCAAGCCAATTATCCGGATCATAGAAGTGGAATGCATGGGACGCCGTACGTCAGTCAGCAACAGGGCAATGTCCAAGCAAGTGCGGCACGGCGAAGGGAAGAGCAACAGCAAATGCCGCCTCCACCGCGTATCCAGACAGTACCAGTAGTGTCAGCAGCGCAGGCGGTGGTGGACAGTTCCAGGGCCAGAAGAGCCGGGGCCGGGTCTGCAGGGCACGAGTTGCCGGTGGCGCCGCGCCTCGTGGCACCCCCAGCCGGGTCACGTGTTTCCCGAGTAAGACCAGCCCCAACCACCCTGCGGGACCCAAGTGCCCCTCGGACGATATTAGAGCAGAACCTTACCCGGAGAAGTTCAAAGAACCGGGGAAAGTAGTAAATTATGAGCCAACAATGGATCCAGAAACGTGGCTGAGCAGCTACGAGATGGCAATGTCAATTCGCAACGCATCCGAGAATCTCCAAGCCAAATTCATGTACTTAATGATGTCAGAGGGAGCAGCAAAGTTATGGTTCACCAATTTACCGGAAAAGTCGATCAAATCGTGGGAGGAACTAAAGACCGCATTTATCAAGCACTTTCATGGGACATGCAGAAAGTTATTTACTATTGATGATTTAGAAGATGCGTTCAGAAGAAAGGAGAGTCAGCACGCAGCTGGGTACGCCGGGTTATGGAGATACTCCACTCGTCTACAGATATCCAGCCTAAGGACGCGCTACAAGCTATGGCAAAAACATGTAAGTATGTTCCTTTAGTGCAAAAGCTAACTCGCATGAAATCTAGTAGGAATGCAGCGGAGGTTACGATGGGAGAGTTAATGGATGCGTGCAACAAACACGCTGCAACGGATACCACAGAGGAGGAAGTTGATGACAAGAAAGCAAAAGCAAACACAAGTAGCAGTGGGAAATCGGCAATGGATCGCGCCAAACAATAATGGAAATAGCCAAAACAAGCGCCCTTTTGAAGGGAATTCCGAGTTTGTAGCCAACACGGAGGCCGGGTCTTCAAGACCTAGATCCGAAGGAAATTTTAATACTGGAAATCACAATGGGACTACCAAGGACCTCCAAGACCAAGCAACAGTTGGGACATATTTAGGATGGCATGCCCGAAGCATAGCAGAACGGCAAGCCGGCCAATCATTCATTGGAGCAATGTGCCGACTTACAAAGGTGGAAGAACGAGGAAGTGAACAGAGCCATGCGAGGTGCAGCCGAGGAGGAGGCCCGGGCCTAGGTGGAAATCTGGGCAACGGACCGCCCCCAGCCGCAACCCGCCAGCTGGAAATCAAGGTAACAATCAAGGGGGAGGGAGGTTTTCAAGCTAACCCCAAACAGCTGGGTCAATATCATGTGCACACTACGGGAGGCTCTAACAAGGATAAGAAGATACTGAAACAAGCAGTTAATTCGGTCTTCCGCTGTTCCAAGATATTTGAGGTGGTCAGAACAAGAGGTAACATGGAGCAGGAAGGATCACCCACAGAGTTGATCACCCGGAGTCTTAGCTTTGGTAGTGGCACCACAGGTCAACGGCTACGAGCTGAAAAAAGTCTTGATGGATGGAGAAGTAGTATCAATATCCTGTACTGGGAAACTTTTCTCGTATGGGCTTAAAGGAATCGCAGCTGCAAAAGAGTACAACAGTTTTTCACGGGATAGTGCCGGGTCATTCGGCATGCCCCGAGGGAAAGGTGGCACTGGAAGTAGCTTTTGGAGAGTCAAAGGACAATTACGAGTCGAGTGGCTTACCTTTGAGGTAGTAAAGTTGCGCAGTCCTTATCATGCATTGTTTGGAAGGCCGGCTTATGCCAAGTTCATGGCAAGACCGTGTTATGTTACCTACAGCTGAAAATCCCGGGTCCTAAGAAGACCATTACAATACACGGAAATCGAGATATAGCAGCTGAATGTGATGAGGGAGATGCGGCAATGGCCGAGCAAGCCTGCAGAAGGAAGAGCTCAAACATTACCGTTCTCAGGTGGACCTAGAAGAGAGGACAACGTCAAAAAAGCCAACTCCTGAGGGGGACAAAGCAAAAATTAGGGCAGAACAAAACCCTAAGATGGTAGGCTTCATCAGGAGCGATCCTTTCAAAACTCCTAGCAGGGAAGAAGAAGACGTACCGCCATCCGCAGCTGATCACGCTTCAAGGACAATATACCCGGATTGGCTAGCAAATCCGGTACTCACTATGAAAGGGCCTAGCAAATGGAGAATGTGCATCGGCCGTACCAACGCGAGGCCGATTCTCGAGAATAACTAAAGCAGTGTAATGGACGGCAGGTTTCATACGCACTCTTTTCCTACCCAGGGTACCTAAGGGGACTGGAAGGTTTTTAATGAGGCGGCCTGCTGATTCAAAAAAGAAATTTTTATCAATAAAAGAAGATGGTCTCGAGTCTTATCATGGTCTTTGCTTCAGTTACAAGTAAGTAATGCTTGTTATTATCAATACGTCAATATCATCGAAATACGTCACGTGCATATAGGTCTTCGGGGATTGGTGTGCTTAAATAAGTAATCACAAACCCGGAGACCCGGCCTTGATGCCTATGAGTTATGAGGGCTGATTACTCGAAAAAAACGGGTACGGCTGCAATCTTATAACCGGACAAAGGAGCCAAATTTCTTGATTATTCTTACTTAAGCCGATGTGACTCGCGCTAAAGTGGCATCTGTTCGCTTACGATTACAATCAAACTATGCAGCCCATGGGACTTGCTTGACCCTGTTTTTCGTATAGATGTAACAGCATGGTATCCACGCGAAAGCCGGCTTACAGTACAAGATAATCAAAAGGGTCATCTAAACCACAAGTCCATGCAGAGTATAAGGCTCAAATAGCCGGAAACTCAACAAGTATTAAGCATGACTTCAGTATTTATGTGAATAGCTATTGGTCTTCAGCTTGGTAAAGAGCAGTTTGTCATCTGAGAAAGGCCACGCCCCTTAGCTCGTACTTTGGTTATGGGGACTGGGGACTTCGAGACAGAAACAAACTGCTTAACTACTAAAGCTCGTAAACCTTAGTTTCCGAGTCTTGGGGACTTAAAGAAAAGTCCGTCTATCAAAACCTACGATACTCGGTTAGCCGAGTCTCAAAAGGGAATCAAAAGCAAGAGTTCAAAGTATCGAGAATAAGCTTACATGTAACACAAGGATCGAGATTATCAAAAGCCGGAGAGGCAAAGAGTTATCATAAATTAACAAGCGCAAAGTCATAATATCAGTATCAATGTTGCACAGGCGCACCGCTAAAAATCATATCAGTCTCGAGAAACGCAAAGCACTAGTATCATCCTACTCGGCATCCTGGGAGTGGTCCTCCGGGTCTTCGTCTTGGACTTGCTCCTTGGCTTTGCCAGCAGTTTTACCCGGACTCTTCACGTCAGGACGGACAGAGGAGGAACGGCTGTGTTGAGGTAGACGGCTTTACGCCTAGTACGGTTTCTCTCTTCGCAGCCTCTTCTTTCCTCCTGGCCAGGTCAGTCGACCACTTTTCCAGCATATCAAAAGGAGGGGGTGCCTCCACCAGAATAACCTTGCCCTCAGAGTCATATGAGCTCATAATTGTGTTTAGATCCATTTTATCTGCCAAAGTTGTGGCCGAGTGACGTACCGAAGATTGTATAGCTTTGAAGTCCTGGGGTTTAAACTTAGACCCGTCAGCCTTGAATTCTGGGAACCCGGATACTATCTTGGCCGGGTCAAGCTTAGGAAATAAGCCTTCGCCAGCGTCAAAGCCCGGGTCATCCCAATCCGGCAAGACGAACGCTTCAATATTTCAATCCATCCAGGCGCTGTGGAAAAGGCCTGCATGAGATTTTCTTCGCCCGGGTATACCTCCGAAGGCCACTTTATAGCATCCAGCAAAAGTTTTCGTGCCGGCAAAAAATGTCCGGAGCACAGTCTTCAGAGTTTTAGCCTGAGTAACGGTGTTCTCCTCCGGAGCAGCAAGGTTAGCACCTGCAATCGAAACACACAAAGCATATCAGTAATCTTGATTATTACAACGGCAAGATAGAGATACGCAAGTTAATTGCAAATAACAAACTTACTTAGCAAGATACGGTAAGTGTCCGTAATTTGAGTCGACAGGTTCTTCAGCGAGGATTGGGCAGCATTGTATTTGTTCTTGTATTTGGAGACATCTTTTTTCAAAGTCTTTATCTCCGCTTCAAGGGTTTCCCTACGTTTTGTTTCCGCAAGCAAGAGCTGCTCAGTTTAAGTAATGTTTCATCCGACTGAGTTATCTCCGCCTGCAAAGAATGAGTGCACTGTAAGCCGGATATCACGAGAATATTTTCCTTCTGAGAAAATAATTACAGAAAATTATTATGCGAAGTACCGAGAATAATTACAGAAAAATTATGCTCGGAACTTGGGGACTGGATGTATAGTAAGAAGTATCAAGTAAGATTACCTGATGTGCAGCCATACGCTCTAGGATATTTCCTTCTGAAGCTTTCATGGCGAGAAGAGCGCTCATCAGCTGGTTAAATCAGCGTTATCCGAGTTAGATGACTCGGGTACCTGGAAAGTGGGAAAGAGCTTTCTTGTAACAGGAGGTGGCACCCGGTCATCCGAATGTCGGAGTCTGGTCCCCCTCCCGCGCTCGAAGCTGCTCCCTTCTCCTTCTCGCCTGCGTGCGAAGCGATTGGATACCCCGGTATCATGCCTAGCCAGCTCCGGTGGCGACGCTTGCTCGTCGCCAGTTGCGGTGTGAATGCGCCATCAGCCGGCTCATTCTCGACTCGGACCTCAGCCTCCGTGCCCTCTTCGTCGCTAATAACAACCGTGGCTCTGTAGAAGGTACGAGGGCGCAGTTAATCTTTGGTTATGAAAAAGGTGATAAAAGTTCGGTATAACGTCAAGGAAAGGAGTTTACCCGGTGTTCACCGGGAAGTCCGAAGGGAAGCCGCCGCTAGACCCGGAAGAGACTGAAAAATGGCAAGCAAGGTCTGGGATTACGTCGCAAAGGAATGTCCGGAAAGAGTTTCTATGTACGATAAATACCAGAGTGTCGAGCCGGGGGCGACGAAGTGTCCGGGTTAAGGGCCTCGTCGCCCGGATGGTTCCGGGTTACTCGGCGCCTAGTCGCGGGCGGCTCCTGATGGGGGAGTAGTAACCCGGTATGCCAGCTCCCAGGTGTGATCCGGCCCAAACGGCGGCTGGGCCAGATCCGGCTAAAGGCAAAGAAACTTCTGGAAAGCCCAGGGCGTGTAGCGTTCGTAACCCGGCTTGTGGGTTGCGATAAGGAAAGTTAGGCTTTGTATGTGGAGTTCGAGTAGGACTCAAGATGTGCCTTGAAGGGCAAGTTAGGGGTGTACGGGTGCTTTATAAACCGGCCCCTAGGTTTAGTTTGCGAGAGGTTCAAGTCATAGTTGTAATACCTATTATCGAGTGTCCAGTATCATTGATATCGAGATCCGGCGAGTTATTCTCCGGTTCTCAGATCGCTTTTGCCATGTCTTCCTTTGAGCTAAACCCTCTCCCGAATACCTGTGTCGACTTGCCCCAAGATCAGTTACCTCAGGTAACATCTGCCGTGATTATCCCACGACAGTTGGCGCCCACCGTGGGGCCTGCGTCCAAAGGTGTTTACATCACGGGAGAAGCTCGGAAGAGCATGGAGAACTTCGTCGTCGGCGAGATCTACTCCAATGGCGAAGGAGAAAGAATAGTGGACAATTCCGGATGGGAGTTGGAGCCGGATTACTTCGAATCCGGATCCATGGTGTCAATCGGCCAAATCAGTATCTTCATCGGCATGGTACGTACACTCAATTTGAAAGGACAATATCATGTGCACGTTACAGGAACTTCCAGCAGGGACAAAAGGGCGTTGAAACAAACAGCGAATCTGTCCTCCTCGGCCACTCCGGGATACTTGAGGTGGGCAGAGCAAGAGGTAACGTGGAGCAGGAAAGATCATCCAGAAGGAATAGAGCGCCCCGGGACCTTGGCGTTAGTAGTTTCGCCACAGGTCAATGGTTACGAATTGAAAAAGGTGTTGATGGACGGAGGAAGCAGCATCAACATCCTATATTGGGAAACTTTCTTGCGCATGAACCTCAGGAGTCCCAGCTACAAAAAAGTTCGACGGTGTTCCACGGGATCGTGCCGGGTCATTCGGCACGCCCCGAAGGGAAAATTGCATTGGAAGTAGCCTTTGGAGAATCGGTAGATAACTATCGGGTGGAGTGGCTCACGTTTGAAGTAGTCAAGCTGCATAGCCCCTACCACGCTCTGTTCGGAAGGCCGGCTTACGCTAAATTCATGGCTAGGTCGTGTTACGTATATTTGCAGTTAAAAATTCCAGGCCCCAAGCGGACCATCACTATCCATGGGAACCGGGATATAGCAGCAGAGTGTGATGAGGGAGATTCGGTGATGGCCGAGCAAGCCTGCAGAAAGGAAGAGCTTAAATATTACCGGTCTCAGGTGGACCCGGAAGATGGCACGGCATTGAGAAGACAGATTCTGAAGACGAAAGAGTGAAATTTAAGGCTGCTCAAGACACCAAGAAAGTAGATTTTGTGGAAGGAGACCCCACCAAGCAGTTCACTATAGGGTCCAATTTGGAAGACGCGCAAGAAAAGGCCTAGTGGAATTTATACGCTCAAATGCGGATGTGTTCGCCTGGACACCCAGCGACATGCCGGGTATCCCTACCGAGTTGGCAGAGCACAGTTTGCATGTAGATCCCAGGGCCAGGCCTGTGAAGCAAGGTTTGAGAAAAATGAACGAGGAAAGGAGAAGAGCTATAGGTGAGGAAATCGCACGACTATTAACCGCAGGCTTTATCATGGAAGTATTTCACCCGGACTGGTTAGCAAATCCGGTTCTAGTGATGAAAAAGACAAATGAATGGAGGATGTGCATCGATTTCACGAGCCTCAACAAGCATTGCCCAAAGGATCCGTTCGCGCTGCCAAGGATAGACCAAATCATAGACGCGGTAGCCGGAAGCGACTTGCTATGTTTCTTGACGCATATTCGGGATACCATCAGATTAAACTCAAAAGGGAGGATTGGGAAAAAACCTCATTTATAACCCCTTTTGGGGCCTTCTGCTACAAGACCATGACGTTCGGATTGAAAAATGCGGGCGCAACTTATCAGCGGTGTATCCAGAAATGCTTCGAGGATCAAATTGGGCGTAACGTGCACGCATATGTGGATGATGTGGTTATTAAGACCCGGAAGGCAGAAACGTTTATTGATGATTTAAAGGAAACGTTTAAAAACTTGAGGAGGTATCAGATGAAGCTCAACCCAACGAAGTGTGTGTTCGGAGTCCCGGCCGGGAAGTTACTTGGCTTTATAGTCTCCGAGAGAGGAATTGAGGCAAACCCGGATAAAATCAAGGCCATACAGAATTTGAAGAAACCGGAAAATCTGAAGCACGTTCAAAAACTCACGGGCTGCGTGGCAGCCCTGAGCCGGTTCATATCCAGGCTTGGAGAAAAGGCAATACCCTTGTACCGGCTTTTGCGGAAATCAGATAAGTTCGTATGGGACCAGGAGGCAGATGAGGCGTTTGAAGCACTAAGAAGCAGTTATCTGAAGCGCCAGTACTAGCGGCGCCGGGTCCTAAAGAGCCTATGTTATTGTATGTGGCAGCCGGTCCCCGAGCAGTTAGCGCAGTGGTTGTCGTGGAACGCAAAGAAGATGGGAAAGGCTACCCGGTCCAGAGGCCAGTTTATTATGTCAGTGAAGTGTTATCGGAAGCGAAGCAGCGTTACCCGCATTGGCAAAAATTGGTGTTTGGGGTCTTTATGGCCAGCCGGAAGTTGAAGCCATATTTCCAAGAACATCCCATAACAGTGGTTAGTTCAATACCAATGTCGGATATCATCAGAAACTCGGATGCAACGGGCAGAATAGCCAAATGGGCAATAGAAATGGGAGATTATCATATCAGCTACGAGCCTAGATCGGCAATCAAGTCCCAGGCCTTGGTTGATTTCGTTAACGACTGGACGCACACTGGGGTGGTTACCGCAGTTCCAAGTTCCGAGTCATGGGCCATGCACTTCGATGGATCAAGCAGTACGAGGGGTCAGGAGCCGGAGTGGTGCTGACATCGCCAAAAGGGGATAAACTAAGTTACGTGCTACAGATTCATTTTGATTGCTCAAACAACGTGGCCGAGTATGAGGCTCTGTTGCATGGCTTGAAGGTAGCCAAGGAGATGAACATTAGAAGGATACGATGCTTTGGAGACTCGGATCTCGTGGTGCAGCAGGTGTCAGGAACCTGGGACAGGAAGGACGCCACTATGGCAGCATATCGCAGGGAGGTTGATAGGGTTGCCGGGTGTTTCTCCGGGTATGAAGTGGAGCACATAGACAGAAGAAAGAACGAGGCGGCGGACGCACTCGCCAGACTCGGCTCGCGAAGGGAGCCGGTTCCACTAATGTTTTCGTGGACGAGCTATGGCGGCCGTCAGTTAAATCCGAGTCTGAAGAAGAATTAGCAAATCGAGACCCGGACGTGGAGCTCGTGGCTACGATACGCGGCGTCCCGAATGGACGGAGCCATATCTGGCATACTTATCACGGGGCGAACTACCAGAACAGGAGGTACTAGCAAGACAAATCGTAAGGCGGCAAAAGGATACGTTATTATCAATGGAGAGTTGTACAAGAGAAGTGCGGCAGGAGTCTTTTTGCGCTGTGTGACACCAGAGGAAGGCCGACAGATTCTTAAGGAGATCCATGAAGGTGATTGCGGGCATCATGCGTCCACAAGGTCTCTTGTGGCCAAGGCCTATCGACATGGGTTCTTCTGGCTCACAGCTCTAGCAGACGCGGAACGGATAGTGGCAAGGTGCGACGGATGTCAAAGGTACGCTCGTCAAACTCATGTGCCGGCTATGGAGTTACGGACCATTCCATTAACTTGGCCATTCGCTGTTTGGGGTATGGACATGGTTGGCCCTTCCATATGTCACCTTGCAAGAAGACGCACCTTTTAGTTGCTGTTGATAAGTTTACCAAATGGGTGGAGGTTATGCCGGTCACCAATTGCGAAGCGGCCAGCAGTCAAATTCCTGAAAAGAATTATATACCGGTTCGGGTACCCCCACAGCATAATTACCGACAATGGAACCAACATGTCCCTTGGAGAGATGGAAAAATTTTGTGGCAGCAATGGAATCAGGCTTGATGTAGCATCAGTAGCACATCCGCAAGCCAACGGGCAAGTGGAGAGGGCGAACCAAGAACTACTTCGTGGATTGAAGCCAAGACTGAGGGTTCCCTGTATCAGGGCTGCTGGGGCATGGGTTGAAGAGCTTCCTTCCGTGGTCTGGGGTATTAACACTACACCCAACCGATCCACCCAGATGACACCTTTCTTCATGGTCTACGGCGCAGAAGCGGTATTACCAAGCGACATCATTCATGATTCACCAAGAGTGACAGCTTATGTGGAAGTAGAGAACGAGAAAACCCGGCAAGACGCCGTGGATATGTTAGAAGAACAAAGGGAGCAAGCCTTGGAAAGATCAGCCGTATATCAGCAGGACTTGCGAAGATATCATAGTCGGCGGGTGAAAAGCCGGGTCTTTCAGGAGGGAGACTTGGTCTTGCGCTTGGTTCAGACAAACGAGGGAAGGCACAAACTATCGCCACCATGGGAAGGACCCTTCATCGTAAGCCGGAGCCTGCATAATGGGTCATATTACTTGATAGATGCAAGAGAAGAATCGACCACACTCAACGATACTGCTCACACAACTGCACCTATGCAAGAAAGAGATAGACCGTGGAACGTGGCTCAGCTACGTCCGTACTATACTTAGCAGAAAAAGATGTAACAGGCAGCAGGTTTCAGACGCACTCTTTTCCTGTCCAGGGCACCCTTGGGGACTGGATGGGTTTTTAATGAGGCGGCTTGCTGGCCTAATTTTTTCATATCAAATAAAAAGGGATTATCAAGAAAAGAAGCAAGTGTTATTTGTACGATGTGAACATTCAGGTCTTGAGGGCTGGTTGCTCATACAAGCACAGCTGTAAACTCAAAAAAGACCCGGCCTTGATGCCAATGAGTTATAGGGGCCGTCACTCGAAAAAACGAGTGCGGCTACAATCTTAACCGGACAAAGAAGTCCAAATTTCTCGGCTATTCTTACTTAAGCTCGATGTGACTCGCAACGAAGTGGCATGATTCGTTCGCTTACGATTAATGTCGGTCATGAGACCCAAGCGGGACTTGCTTGACCCCGTTTCGTATTGATGTAACAACATGGTATCCACGCGAAAGCCGGTTATAGTACAAGATAGTCGAAAGGGTCATCTAAACCACAAGTTATGCAGAGTAAGGCCGATAGCCGGAAACTCAACGATTATCAAGCATAACTTCAAACCTCATAAAAAGCTGTCCTGAAGTCTTGGGCATTCAGCAACAGGCGATCCGTTTCCTTGAAAGAAAACAATCATGTGTCCTAGACGCGGAAACCCGGACTGGGGACTTATGAGCTCTAAGGAAGAAACAGCATCATCCAGCCGTTAAAATTAAAACGAGCCACGCATCCGGTCTCAGGAGCTTAGGGATTCAGGTGTAAAACCGATCCCTAGACGCCAACGACACCCGGAGGACGGGTCTTGCTAAGGAAAGTATAAAAAAAAAAAGTATAAGGTATCGAGAATAAAGCAAGTGGATATCAAGAACAAGCAAATGCAAAGACACATTCATCAAAAGCCCAAAGGGGCGCAAAGTGCATCGGGAGTTTAAATAAAAGTGTTACAAAAAACCATAAAGTATCAAAAGAGCACAGGCGCTCTGCTTAAATGAATAGTAAAGCTGTTTTAACGATGCTTTGCCGGCTGACGTATGTGGAATAATGGCATTACTTCAAGCTGCAGGTCCATCTTGGGCCTTGCCCTTGTCGCCACCTGTAGTTGCGGCGCCACTCGGTCAGCAGCAGTCCCGGGTTGTGCAGCAGAAGTTGCAGGAGCAGAGTCGGCCTCGGTCTTCCTGGCGGCTTCTTCCTTCATCTTGATCGCCTGCTCCTTCCAACGGGCAAGCATATCGAACGGCTGGGGGCGGTTCGCCTTGACAACCTTGTCATTAGCATCATAAGCAGGGAGAATCTCATCAATCTCTAAGCTGTCAGCAATAACGCTAGCCGGATGGCGGACTTCTTTCTGAATAGCCTTGAAGTCCTTTGGCAAAAACTTAGACCCATCCAAGTTGAACTCTGGAAATCCACTCATAAGTTTGGCAAGTTGTAGCTTGGGGGCGTAGGCTTTAGCCAGTGCGAGCCCCCGGGTTACCCCAATCGGCAGGAGGACCGTTTCCAGTGCCAAATCCACTCGGGGATCGTGGAGCAGAATTCCAGTAATCTCTTCATATTATCTGGCTTGACATCCGGCAGTCGTAACTCATCAAGTATCCAGCTAACTCCGCCGCAAAGTTGGCGAAGAGTATTCTTGATGGTTTTAAGCTTGGCAGCATCATCTTCTTCGGGGGCAGCATCACATGGGCCTGCTAAAGAAAGGCAAAAGGAGCAAAGATAGTAGGCAAGCAAGCGCGGTTGTTCAAATCAAAGCAATCCGAGTCATAAAAGGTGAAATTCAAAAATCTTACCAGTCGCAGTACGGTGAACATCAGCAATTTGAGCAGAAAGAGTTGTAAGTTTTTCCTTAGCCCTGTGAGCTCTCTTCCTGTATTTTTTCGTCATCTTTTGGCACCTGCGAGCCTCAGTCTCAGCAGCTTCACGAAGGGCCGTTTCTTTTCCAATACGCTTGGTGGACTTGGCCAGCTTCTTCTCCAACTGTGAAACATAGTCCTGTAAAGAAGCATGAAGAGGGATCAGCCGGAAACATTATGCAAAGTTCCAAGCAAGTTACCTAGTAATTTACTCGGAACTTGGGGACTAGGCATGGAAACAATTGATGATTAGTCGGGATTACCTCGTGCTTGGTTATTAAGGCATCTAGTATGTTTTCTTCGTCGCCCTTCAAGGTATGGAGGGCATCTAGCATTTGAGCAAAGGTCATGTCTTCAGGGCGAAGTCGAGAAGGGCCGGAGGATTGGCCCTCTTGTGGAGGAGTTGTTCCGGGTTTGGGGGTCGAAACCCGGATTGTTTGAACGTCCGGGTTAGGAGAGTCCGCTTGGTCTCCAAAATGATGTCTTCGTCCACTTCTTCAGAGGGCTGGGGTGATGCAGTCTTTGGTGGAATTGGGTCCTTAAAAGGATCTTCTCCATTTCCGTCCTCGGCCTCGTCCTCAACCTCAACGTCCATGTCATCATTCGGCTTCTCTTCTCCCTGCTCTTCTGATTCAGGGATATCCGGGTCGCTTAGCGTAACTGTGGCGCTGAAGAAAAGAAGGGAGACATTGATCAATGGAATATACGGAAAAAAGAAAGGTAACCAGTACGAGAAAATGTAAGTAAAGGTAGTTTACCCGGTGTTCACGGCATAGTCCGGGGGAAGCTCGCCGCTGGAGGCGGATGACGTCGGCAAGAGCACTGGCTGCGGCACGCGAAATTGCCCGGCAAGTGGATGATTAGGAGACGGATGACGCTGAGGAGATTGGGAAGGTTGAGCTGGAGGGGTACTGGCTCGATGAGTGGGTGAAGTGGAGATACCCGGGTTAAGGGGATCATCCCCCGGAGAATTCCGGGTCACCCTACGCTTAGTCGGGAGAGGGTCCTTCAAGAAGGATGAATGTGATAATCGCTCGTTAAGTTCATGCATAGCAGCAAAGGAGTAAGGCGCACGAGACATAGAAGAGAAGGGAACCTTTTCAACTACCCCTCTAGCCTTCCTTTTGTTCCCAACTGGGGCTCCTGGTCAGACTCGGTGGCTTCCGGGTCATTTTCTTCTTCCTCCTCTTCATCTCCCGACCCTGACAGCCGAGTAAGTATCAGATAAGAAAAATAACACAGATGAAGGGCAGGTGTAAAGGGTATGGGAGAGTACCCTCATCATCATCAACAGACTCGTTTTCCTCTTCAGGGTCTTGAGAAGAGGGAGGGTTTTCAATTTTCCAGAAGGGATCGTCATCCTGTGAACAAATAAACACAAGTGGTGGTTAGAGGCTGTAACGGATGAAAGTACTGAAATGAGAAAAGGAGCCAGGTCTTACCGCTGGGGCGGGGTTTTCCCGAGTAAACGGGGGTAACCCGGCAGTGTTCTTTATAACATCTAGTCTCTCCATCAGGAAGCCCTTAATGGTCTTGTTGGTGTTACCGGCAGGGAAGTTTTTGGTGGAATAGCGGAGGGAATCTGTGATGTGACCCGAGTATTCGTGCAGCGACTTTGAGCGAATGGAGTTGGGCTGAACCCGGAACTCCACCCAAGTCCTTACCAAGTTAAGCCCGAGAAGGCCATGGGCTGAGAGGGCCGCTAGTTTGGCCAAAAGGGGCTGAATCGCTTCCCTATCAGGGTCAGGTGCGAAAGCACTGAAAGACTCGGAGGGCTCGAGAAGGCTCTCCGAATAACCCGGTAGCTTCCTCTCACCATCCGGAGAAGTGTCGTGGCAATAAAAGAAGGATAATTGCCAGTTTTTGGCGTTGGAGTTCAGGTTGAGAGGTGGCATCAGTGAGTGTTTGCGGCGCTGGATGGATACCCCGCCGCAGGTAAGAAGCGTTCCGTCACCGCTCTCACGGCATGGTTCGCATTGGAATAATTCGGTAAAAAGAGCAAGGTTTGGTGGAGTGCGTAAGTACGACTCGGACAAAACTATGAAGTGGGTGATGTTCAGCATAGAGTTAGGCCCTATGTCGAACACCCGGAGGCCGTAGTGGCTCAAGACTTCCCGGAAAAAAGAGTGACCCGGAGGACGGAATCCCCGGGTCACATGCTCGGTAAAACAAATTACTCGTTCCCGATAGGAGTGGGACGGGTCTCATCGCCAGGAGCCCTCCAGTGTATTTCCTTTTGAGAAGGATTCCTAGCTCGGCCATCCCATCCAGTTTGGCCTTCGTCGTTGAAGATCGGCCCCAGTCGGCAGAAGTGGTTTGGGAGGTCTTTGCAGGAGCCGGGTGTTTTCCCTGTCTTTTAGGAGCCATGGAGTTGACCTGCAAGGGACAAGGAATATATGGAGTAAGATTCGGAACATCAGATCATTCGAATCTGGAGACATTAAGGCGCTAAGGCTAAAATAAGACCCGGATAATGCGCTACGATGCTAAATGCTGAAGATTTACCGGGTATCAGATGAAGTTGAGTAAATTGTTAATTACTTACGTATTGAGGTGGGTTGGGTGAACATGGATGGTTGCCCATACCTTTATTCTGGAGGAATTAACTGGAAAAGGAGGATTATCCGGGTGTTAATGCGACAGGCGAAAAAAAAACAAGGCGGAACGGATCTAGATCGAAGAACTTGCAAGTAATCTTATATGAAGTTTGATGGTTAATAAGGGTGCGGGGGTGAATTGCGACTGCGCATCAGGTGCTTGAAGGAGCTAAGGACTATCGAAGCGGATTAATTTGATGATACCCGAAAGTAATTTACGGTTGATCCAGATCCAATCCTGGTCAAATTGAGGAAATTGCGAGTTTCAGTTGGATGATTGAGAGGCTTACCAAAGAAATTAGGGTCCAAAATGAGGCTGGTGCGCGCCGCGGCTTGAGTGTCTCACTACGGCCCTTGATGAGAGAAATGAAGGCGTGACGGCGATGCTTGATGGCGGCGCTGGGAAGCTCGGGGTCGATTGCGGCTGGAGATGGCCTTATCTTTCGCAGTGCGCGCGAGCCTGGAGGCAGGGACTGCGAGGGAGCGAGGAGAGAAAGGATGCTGGGGCAAAGTGAAAGGCTTAGGGTTACTTTCGGTTGATATTTATAAGGGAAGTGGTGAGCTCACCCGCGGCTGGAAAGCCGGAAGTTACGGAGCAATAATTGTCCGCACAGGTTTGGCGTCGCGGGCGTTCGGAGCGAGGTGAAATGTTCCGTTGACAGGGGGAACGCAATTTATCCCGAGATATCAGGGATCCTTATCGAGAGTAGGGCCTTAATATCTTAGGGTTCAAATCTGGAAAGGTCCGTTAAGCACTCGAGGAAGGGTCGAGCTGTCGAATGACCGTCACGGAGCTGTGTCTAGTCATCTGTTAAAGTAACTTGACCCGGTTCATGTAAGCTTGGGCGTTTCATATCTTTTTTAGGGAATAGCGAGCGCTTCGAGAATGAATCTGTGAAGCCCGCGCTATCCTGGGGACTACTGATGGGGGAGTAGTAACCCGGTATGCCAGCTCCCAGGTGTGATCCGGCCCAAACGGCGGCTGGGCCAGATCCGGCTAAAGGCAAAGAAACTTCTGGAAAGCCCAGGGCGTGTAGCGTTCGTAACCCGGCTTGTGGGTTGCGATAAGGAAAGTTAGGCTTTGTATGTGGAGTTCGAGTAGGACTCAAGATGTGCCTTGAAGGGCAAGTTAGGGGTGTACGGGTGCTTTATAAACCGGCCCCTAGGTTTAGTTTGCGAGAGGTTCAAGTCATAGTTGTAATACCTATTATCGAGTGTCCAGTATCATTGATATCGAGATCCGGCGAGTTATTCTCTGGTTCTCAGATCGCTTTTGCCATGTCTTCCTTTGAGCTAAACCCTCTCCCGAATACCTGTGTCGACTTGCCCCAAGATCAGTTACCTCAGGTAACATCTGCCGTGATTATCCCACGACAGCTCCTTCATTTATGATCAAAAGGGATGAAGATGAGGTTAGCCCCGGAGTGACGTTATGAGAGCAAAAATTAAAGGGCAAGGAAATGAAATGAAAACCTGGAGGGCGATTCTCTGGGATTTCCTTTTTGATCCGGCTTTGGTGGCCGGCTCCGGCTCGTCCTCCTCGCTGGTGGACTCCGCCCTGCTGTCTGTCTCTTCTTCTTCGTCTTGATCCTCTCGTTCTGAAAGATATCAAAGTTATAGCATAAGGAAAAAGAGGAGGCAGGATATAATGCGTGCGAGGGGATTGAGTATGCACCTTCATCCGAGTTAGCGGCATCGTCTTCCTCCTCCGCGTCTTCGGAACTAAGAGGAGTGTTGACCGTCCAAAAGTCATTATCGGCCTGAGGTGAAAATGCCAGGGCAATGGTTAATATTGAGTCAAGAAAAGCGGATAAAAGTAAGCTTGTTAAAATCCAAAATCAAGAGGTAGAAAGCTTACCGCGGGGGCGGGGTTCTCGAGTGTAAAAGGTTCTAATCCGGCTATGTTCCGGATTACCTCGAGCTTCTCTGTTAAAAAACCCTTGATCGTTTTGTTCGTGTCATTAGGGGCGAAGGTGCTGGTAGAGTATCGGATCGGGTCCGTGGTTTGACCCGAATATTCACACATCAGCTTCTCACGAATGGAGTTTGGCTGGATGCGGAAGCTGACCCAGGTCTTCACCAGGTTTAGCCCGACGAGGCCTCGAGCCGATAAGATAGAGATCTTAGCCAGCAAAGGCAAGATAGCCTCCCTGTCCGAGTCAGGGGCGAAGACATTGAAAGTCTCGGAAATGTCAAGCTGACCCTCCGAGTAACCCGGCAACTTCTTTTCGCCGGGAGGGGAGGTATCCTGGCAGTAGAAGTACGAGAGCTGCCAGTGTTTTACATGAGAATTGAGAGTGATAGGAGGCATCAAGGAGTTCTTGCGGCGCTGGATAGAAACCCCGCCGCAAGTAAGAAGTGCGCCGTCGCCGCTTTCGCGGCACGGCTTGCACTGAAAGAGTTCAACGAAGAGAGCCAAACTTGGCGGAGTGCACAAGTAAGACTCGGAAAGAACAATAAAGTGGGAGATGTTTAGAACGGAGTTTGGGCCTATGTCGAAAATACGGAGGTTGTAGTGATCTAGGACGTCACGAAAGAAAGGGTGACCGGGAGGCCTGAAGCCCCGGGTCACATGTTCGACGAAACATATTACCTCGTCCGTTGCTGGAGAAGGCCGGGTTTCGTTGCCTGGTACTCTCCAACGGATAGATTCCTGCGGAGGAAGAATTCCAAGCTCGACCAACTCCTCCAGTTTAGCCTTGGTAACGGAGGACTTCCCCCAATTGGCTGATATGGAGTTCGTGGATTTAGCCTTAGCCGGCTGTTTCCCTTGCCTCTTGGGTGCCATGGGATTGACCTGGTGAAACATCAAAGGGAAGGACGTAAGAAACGAAAACTCGGAAGTTAGCAGATAAGCAATTACCGACTATTTAAACACGATCCGGGTATTGCCTTGCTGGGTCAAGTACGATTTGTCCGGGTATTGTATATCATTACAAAACCTGTAGAGTTTTCCATAAGGTAAGTGTTTGGGGAAGTTAGAAGGATACCCATATGCCTACCATTAGCAAGTGAGCTGGAGAAGTGAGATTTTCTGAGGGATAAGAGCGAGGGCGGAAATTTTAGACGACCCGAGCCCAGATTGGGAACCCAATTTCTAGATTTGTGACCAAGTTAATGCGTACTGACGTTAGGGGAGTAATATAAGCAGTGTATCCTATCTATGGGAATGGTTATGGTAAGCGCTAGTGAGTTAAATCGGCGGGGCCCGAGAAACTGCGGACAACTTGATTCAGATCTAATCTAAGGAAAAGCTGAGAAATTGCAAGGATGGGCTGGAGGATATGAGGAGCTTACCGAAGGAGGTTGAAGTAGGAACTTGCGGAGACAGATGGCGCAAGATTGATGTCCTTTCGCGATTGTTGGCCGGCAAATCGGGGGCTTGGCGGCGGATTTGGGAGCTGAAATGAGCCGTTAGGGTTGAGTTTGCTCCTTGGGGTCTATTTATAATAGCCCGGGTGGAAAAGCTTATCCTAACGGGCGAAACCCGGGAGGTGCGGAGTAATAGTTGGCTATTTTGAAATTTGAAAAACACGCTTTATGCGTAGTCAGATATGATCCAGAAAAAAAGGAAGGGGAAATTTCCTTCCTGGTATCAGCGATAATTATCAAAAAAGATGTGAAATTATGGAGTTTCCTGTTAAGACTCAAATCTGGAAGATTAAGGGAGAACCTTTAAGGGAGAGCCGGGTCATTACCTGACCCCCTTGGTACCAATCTCAGCCATTCGTCAACGTATTGTGTCTTGACCTTCATGTGTTTGTGTCTAATATTTCTGCAGGGAATAGCCAGCGCTTCGAAGAGTAAATCTTGGAAGCCCCAGCTATTCTGGGGACTACTGATGAGGGGATAGTAACCCGGTATACCAATTCAAAGGTGTGATCCGGCCCAAAACGGCGGCTGGACCGGATCCGGCTAAGGACAAAGAAACTTCTGGAAGGCCCAAGGCTTGTAATGTTTGTAACCCGGATTGTGGGTTGCGGTAAGGAAAGTTAGAGTTTGTATGCAGAGTTCGGGTAGGACTCAGGATGCGCCTTGTAGGGCAAGCCAAGGGGGGTATGGATGCTATATAAACCGACCCCTAGGCTCAGCCTGGAGGAGATTCAAGTCATAGTTGTAACCCCTGTTATCAAGTATCCAGCATAATTCATATTGAGATCCGGCGAGTTATTTTCCGGTTCTTAGATTGCTTTCCACCATGACTTCCTTCGAGCTAAACCCTCTCCCGAATACCTGTGTCGACTTGCCCCAAGATCAGTTACCCCAGGTAACATCTGCCGTGATTATCCCACGACAGATTGCGCTGAACAAACAAACATCTCCCCAACGCCAACACGCCGCGGACGCAACGCAACGGAGGCCCAAAGGTAGAGGCTTTAAGTACAGGGGTGAACCAAAATTGGGAGTACTCACCGCAACGGAGGCCGGGGATGGAGCTGGTGGCGGATGGCGGAGAGGGCAGGCGCGCGTGCTCGGAGCTGGTGGCGGATGGCGGAGAAGGAGGAGAATCTTCCGCGGCGGAGACGAGATCTGCGACCCTCTGCTCTGCTTCTTCCGGAGGGAGACGTGCTGACGGGAGGTCAAAGGAACGGTGGACGAGGGGGGGGCTGCGAGGAGGAGGGAGGAGGGCTTGGCGGCGGGTCGGTGGGCGGCGGCGCGCGTCGGCGAAGGAGACGGGGTAGTGGCGGCTCGAGGGATTTTAGGAGGGGTAGCTAGGGCACCGCGGCAACGAAAAGGAAAAGAGGGGGAAATTTTTCGCTAAGTGGTATCTCTGCCCGCCTAATCTTCGCCGAGTATCATGCTTTGCCGAGTGCAATTTGTCGGGATACTCGGCATAGTTTACAGGTAGGTTGCCGATTCTCTCAATGTCGAGTGTCACCTACAGGAATACTCGGCAAAGTATTGGCCAAATTTATTTACTTTCACCTTTGGTCACTGTTTAAATATACAAATAATAATATATTCATTAATATTAGTTAATATAGCATATATTCATTCATATGAGTTTTAGGCGCCATCCCGACACTCCGGATCGAACCCATGTGCTCACACCCCGAAATTCCCTAATCTGCAGATACCGGAGCCCGGAGGGGGTAGCAATGTGAATATCTTTGCATGGTTGTGTTCTATTGGACCCTACAAAGTCATAAAACAAGATCACAACCCACCCCTACATAACATACCCCCCGACGGTATGTTTCTCGGAGTTTCGGGCCAGCAGTCAAGAAACTCGAGAGATAGAGAGAGAAGTCGATGTCGGTGAAGCCCCAACACAAGGAGTGATGGTAAATTTGTAATCTACAACCCTAATTACACTTGAACACACTAGTGCATGCCATCCACTACCTTTTGGTACCATCACTCTCTGTGTTGGGGCCTCACCGACGTCGGATTCTCTCTCGCGGGTTCCAGGACTGCTCACACCCCGAAGCTCCCGGATCTGACGTAACGGGGGGGTCTTGCAAGGAGGTGGGCCCTACCATTGTCAAGGGTGTTCCTTGGGCCTAACATTACACAACCAAGCAACTAGTTCCACTTTGCTATCCACTTCCGGCTCACGCAGAGGGGGCTGGACGCCGGTTCCGTCTTTTTCTACACCGGGGCTAGGGTATCTCCGGAGAGGGGATCCGGAGCGTCGGGATCCCACCTAAACCAATGCTTTGCCATGACATGTGTGTTATAGTGTATCATGGGTGTTGGGTTCCAAAGATACCATCACTCTCTGTGTTGGGGCCTCACCGACGTCGGATTCTCTCTCGCGGGTTCCAGGACTGCTCACAACCCGAAGCTCCCGGATCTGACGTAACGGGGGGGATCTTGCAAGTAGGTGGGCCCTACCATTGTTAAGGGTGTTCCTTGGGCCTAGCATGACACAACCAAGCAACTAGTTCCACTTTGCTACCCACTTCCGGCTCACGCAAAGGGGGCTGGACGCCGGTTCCGTCTTTTTCTACACCGGGGCTAGGGTATCTCCGGAGAGGGGATCCGGAGCGTCGGTATCCCACCTAAACCAATGTTTTTCCATGCCATGTTTGTTAGAGTGTATCATGGGTGTTTGGTGCCAAAGATACCATCACTCTCTGTGTTGGGGCCTCACCGACGTCGATTTCTCTCTCGCGGGTTCCAGGAATGCTCACACCCCGAAACTCCCGGATCTGACGTAACGGGGGGAATCTTGCAAGTAGGTGGGACCTACCAAGGTCAAGGGTGTTCCTTGGGCCTAACATGACACAACCAAGCAACTAGTTCCACTTTGCTACCCACTTCCGGCTCACGCAGAGGGGGCTAGACGCCGGTTCTATCTTTTTCTACACCGGGGCTAGGGTATCTCACGCAGAGGGGATCCGGAGCATCGGGATCCCACCTAAACCAATGTTTTGCCATGCCATGTGTGTTATAGTGTATCATGGGTGTTGGGTGCCAAATATACCATCACTCTCTGTGTTTGGGCCTCACCGACGTCGGATTCTCTCTCGCGGGTTCCAGGACTGCTCACAACCCGAAGCTCCCGGATCTGACGTAACGGGGGGAATCTTGCAACGAGGTGGGCCCTACCATTGTCAAGGGTGTTCCTTGGGCCTAGCATTACACAACCAAGCAACTAGTTCCACTTTGCTACCCACTTCCGGCTCACGCAGAGGGGGCTGGATGCCGGTTCCGTCTTTTTCTACACCGGGGCTAGGGTATCTCCGGAGAGGGCATCCGGAGCGTCGGGATCCCACCTAAACCAATGTTTTTCCATGCCATGTGTGTTATAGTGTATCATGGATGTTGGGTGTCAAAGATACCATCACTCTCTGTGTTGGGGCCTCACCGACGTCGGATTCTCTCTCGCGGGTTCCAGCACTGCTCACACCCCGAAGCTTCCGGATCTGACGTAACGGGGGGAATCTTGCAAGGAGGTGGGCCCTACCATTGTCAAGTGTGTTCCTTGGGCCTAACATGAAACAACCAAGCAACTAGTTCCA
This sequence comes from Alopecurus myosuroides, assembly GCA_028641055.1. Taxonomy (NCBI): domain Eukaryota; kingdom Viridiplantae; phylum Streptophyta; class Magnoliopsida; order Poales; family Poaceae; genus Alopecurus; species Alopecurus myosuroides. Next base: position 18,334 of record JAPCYS010000170.1, on the reverse strand, counting down.
CTTTTCTACCCACTTCCGGCTCACGCAGAGAGGGCTGGATGCCGGTTCCGTCTTTCTCTACACCGGGGCTAGGGTATCTCCGGAGAGGGGATCCGGAGCGTCGGGATCCCACCTAAACCAATTTTTTCCCATGCCATGTGTGTTAGAGTGTATCATGGGTGTTGGGTGCCAAATATAACATCACTCTCTGTGTTGGGGCCTCACCGACGTCGAATTCTCTCTCGCGGGTTCCAGGACTGCTCACACCCCGAAACTCCCGGATCTGACGTAACGGGGGGATCTTGCAAGTAGGTGGGCCCTACCATTGTCAAGGGTGTTCCTTGGGCCTAACATGACACAACCAAGCAACTAGTTCCACTTTGCTACCCACTTCCGGCTCACGCAGAGGGGGCTAGACGCTAGTTCCGTCTTTTTCTACACCGGGGCTAGGGTATCTCCGGAGAGGGGATCCGGAGCGTCGGGATCCCACCTAAACCAATGTTTTGCCATGCCATGTGTGTTAGAGTGTATCATGGGTGTTGGGTGCCAAAGATACCATCACTCTCTGTGTTGGGGCCTCACCGACGTCGGATTCTCTCTCGCGGGTTCCAGGACTGCTCACACCCCGAAGCTCCCGGATCTGACGTAACGGGGGGAATCTTGCAATGAGGTGGGCCCTACCATTGTCAAGTGTATTCATTGGGCCTAACATGACACAACCAAGCAACTAGTTCCACTTTTCTACCCACTTCCGGCTCACGCAGAGGGGGCTGGACGCCGGTTCCGTCTTTTTCTACACCGGGGCTAGGGTATCTCCGGAGAGGGGATCCGGAACGTCGGGATCCCACCTAAACCAATGTTTTGCCATGCCATGTGTGTTAGAGTGTATCATGGGTGTTGGGTGCCAAAGATAACATCACTCTCTGTGTTGGGGCCTCACCGACGTCGAATTCTCTCTCGCGGGTTCCAGGACTGCTCACACCCCGAAACTCCCGGATCTGACGTAACGGGGGGGATCTTGCAAGTAGGTGGGCCCTACCATTGTCAAGGGTGTTCCTTGGGCCTAACATGACACAACCAAGCAACTAGTTCCACTTTGCTACCCACTTCCGGCTCACGCAGAGGGGGCTAGACGCTAGTTCCGTCTTTTTCTACACCGGGGCTAGGGTATCTCCGGAGAGGGGATCCGGAGCGTCGGGATCCCACCTAAACCAATGTTTTGCCATGCCATGTGTGTTAGAGTGTATCATGGGTGTTGGGTGCCAAAGATACCATCACTCTCTGTGTTGGGGCCTCACCGACGTCGGATTCTCTCTCGCGGGTTCCAGGACTGCTCACACCCCGAAGCTCCCGGATCTGACGTAACGGGGGGAATCTTGCAAGGAGGTGGGCCCTACCATTGTCAAGTGTATTCATTGGGCCTAACATGACACAACCAAGCAACTAGTTCCACTTTGCTACCCACTTCCGGCTCACGCAGAGGGGGCTGGACGCCGGTTCCGTCTTTTCTACACCGGGGCTAGGGTATCTCCGGAGAGGGGATCCGGAACGTCGGGATCCCACCTAAACCAATGTTTTGCCATGCCATGTGTGTTAGAGTGTATCATGGGTGTTGGGTGCCAAATATACCATCACTCTCTGTGTTGGGGCCTCACCGACGTCGGATTCTCTCTCGCGGGTTCCAGGACTGCTCACCCCGAAGCTCCCGGATCTGACGTAACGGGGGAATCTTGCAAGGAGGTGGGCCCTACCATTGTCAAGGGTGTTCCTTGGGCCTAGAATGACACAACCAAGCAACTAGTTCCACTTTGCTACCCACTTCCGGCTCACGCAGAGGGGGCTGGACGCCGGTTCCGTCTTTTTCAACACCGGGGCTAGGGTATCTCCGGAGAGGGGATCCGGAGCGTCGGGATCCCACCTAAACCAATGTTTTGCCATGCCATGTGTGTTACAGTGTATCATGGGTGTTGGGTGCCAAAGATACCATCACTCTCTGTGTTGGGGCCTCACCGACGTCGGATTCGCTCTCGCGGGTTCCAGGACTGCTCACACCCTGAAACTCCCGGATCTGACGTAACGGGGGGAATCTTGCAAGTAGGTGGGCTCTACCATTTTCAAGGGTGTTCCTTGGGCCTAACATGACACAACCAAGCAACTAGTTCCACTTTTCTACCCACTTCCGGCTCACGCAGAGGGGGCTAGACGGTTCCGTCTTTTTCTACACCGGGGCTAGGGTATCTCACGCCGAGGGGATCCGGAGCGTCGGGATCCCACCTAAACCAATGTTTTTCCATGCCATGTGTGTTAGAGTGTATCATGGGTGTTGGGTGCCAAAGATACCATCACTCTCTGTGTTGGGGCCTCACCGGCGTCGGATTCCCTCTCCCGGGTTCCAGGACTGCTCACACCCCGAAACTCCCGGAACTGACGTAACGGGGGGGATCTTGCAAGTAGGTGGGCCCTACCATTGTCAAGGGTGTTCCTTGGGCCTAACATGACACAACCAAGAAACTAGTTCCACTTTGCTACCCACTTCCGGCTCACGCAGGGGGGCTAGACGCTAGTTCCGTCTTTTTCTACACCGGGGCTAGGGTATCTCCGAGAGGGGATCCGGAGCGTCGGGATCCACCTAAACCAATGTTTTGCCATGCCATGTGTGTTAGAGTGTATCATGGGTGTTGGGTGCCAAAGATACCATCACTCTCTGTGTTGGGGCCTCACCGACGTCGGATTCTCTCTCGCGGGTTCCAGGACTGCTCACACCCCGAAGCTCCCGGATCTGACGTAACGGGGGGAATCTTGCAAGGAGGTGGGCCCTACCATTGTCAAGTGTATTCATTGGGCCTAACATGACACAACCAAGCAACTGTTCCACTTTGCTACCCACTTCCGGCTCACGCAGAGGGGGCTGGACGCCGGTTCCGTCTTTTTCTACACCGGGGCTAGGGTATCTCCGGAGAGGGGATCCGGAACGTCGGGATCCCACCTAAACCAATGTTTTGCCATGCCATGTGTGTTAGAGTGTATCATGGGTGTTGGGTGCCAAATATACCATCACTCTCTGTGTTGGGGCCTCACCGACGTCGGATTCTCTCTCGCGGGTTCCAGGACTGCTCACACCCTGAAACTCCCGGATCTGACGTAACGGGGGGAATCTTGCAAGTAGGTGGGCTCTACCATTTTCAAGGGTGTTCCTTGGGCCTAACATGACACAACCAAGCAACTAGTTCCACTTTTCTACCCACTTCCGGCTCACGCAGAGGGGGCTAGACGCCGGTTCCGTCTTTTTCTACACCGGGGCTAGGGTATCTCACGCCGAGGGGATCCGGAGCGTCGGGATCCCACCTAAACCAATGTTTTTCCATGCCATGTGTGTTAGAGTGTATCATGGGTGTTGGGTGCCAAAGATACCATCACTCTCTGTGTTGGGGCCTCACCGGCGTCGGATTCCCTCTCCGGGTTCCAGGACTGCTCACACCCCGAAACTCCCGGAACTGACGTAACTGGGGGGATCTTGCAAGTAGGTGGGCCCTACCATTGTCAAGGGTGTTCCTTGGGCCTAACATGACAACCAAGAACTAGTTCCACTTTGCTACCCACTTCCGGCTCACGCAGAGGGGGCTAGACGCTAGTTCCGTCTTTTTCTACACCGGGGCTAGGGTATCTCCGGAGAGGGGATCCGGAGCGTCGGGATCCACCTAAACCAATGTTTTGCCATGCCATGTGTGTTAGAGTGTATCATGGGTGTTGGGTGCCAAAGATACCATCACTCTCTGTGTTGGGGCCTCACCGACGTCGGATTCTCTCGCGGGTTCCAGGACTGCTCACCCCGAAGCTCCCGGATCTGACGTAACGGGGGGAATCTTGCAAGGAGGTGGGCCCTACCATTGTCAAGTGTATTCATTGGGCCTAACATGACACAACCAAGCAACTAGTTCCACTTTGCTACCCACTTCCGGCTCACGCAGAGGGGGCTGGACGCCGGTTCCGTCTTTTTCTACACCGGGGCTAGGGTATCTCCGGAGAGGGGATCCGGAACGTCGGGATCCCACCTAAACCAATGTTTTGCCATGCCATGTGTGTTAGAGTGTATCATGGGTGTTGGGTGCCAAATATACCATCACTCTCTGTGTTGGGGCCTCACCGACGTCGGATTCTCTCTCGCGGGTTCCAGGACTGCTCACCCCGAAGCTCCCGGATCTGACGTAACGGGGGGAATCTTGCAAGGAGGTGGGCCCTACCATTGTCAAGGGTGTTCCTTGGGCCTAGAATGACACAACCAAGCAACTAGTTCCACTTTGCTACCCACTTCCGGCTCACGCAGAGGGGGCTGGACGCCGGTTCCGTCTTTTTCAACACCGGGGCTAGGGTATCTCCGGAGAGGGGATCCGGAGCGTCGGGATCCACCTAAACCAATGTTTGCCATGCCATGTGTGTTACAGTGTATCATGGGTGTTGGGTGCCAAAGATACCATCACTCTCTGTGTTGGGGCCTCACCGACGTCGGATTCGCTCTCGCGGGTTCCAGGACTGCTCACACCCTGAAACTCCCGGATCTGACGTAACGGGGGGAATCTTGCAAGTAGGTGGGCTCTACCATTTTCAAGGGTGTTCCTTGGGCCTAACATGACACAACCAAGCAACTAGTTCCACTTTTCTACCCACTTCCGGCTCACGCAGAGGGGGCTAGACGCCGGTTCCGTTTTTTCTACACCGGGGCTAGGGTATCTCACGCCGAGGGGATCGGAGCGTCGGGATCCCACCTAAACCAATGTTTTTCCATGCCATGTGTGTTAGAGTGTATCATGGGTGTTGGGTGCCAAAGATACCATCACTCTCTGTGTTGGGCCTCACCGGCGTCGGATTCCCTCTCCGGGTTCCAGGACTGCTCACACCCCGAAACTCCCGGAACTGACGTAACGGGGGGGATCTTGCAAGTAGGTGGGCCCTACCATTGTCAAGGGTGTTCCTTGGGCCTAACATGACACAACCAAGAAACTAGTTCCACTTTGCTACCCACTTCCGGCTCACGCAGAGGGGGCTAGACGCCAGTTCCGTCTTTTTCTACACCGGGGCTAGGGTATCTCCGGAGAGGGGATCCGGAGCGTCGGCATCCCACCTAAACCAATGTTTTGCCATGCCATGTGTGTTAGAATGTATCATGGGTGTTGGGTGCCAAATCTACCATCACTCTCTGTGTTGGGGCCTCACCGACGTCGGATTCTCTCTCGCGGGTTCCAGGACTGCTCACACCCCGAAGCTCCCGGATCTGACGTAACGGGGGGAATATTGCAAGGAGGTTGTCCCTACCATTGTCAAGGGTGTTACTTGGGCCTAACATGACACAACCAAGCAACTAGTTCCACTTTTCTACCCACTTCCGGCTCACGCAGAGGGGCCTGGACGCCAGTTCTGTCTTTTTCAACACCGGGGCTAGGGTATCTCCGGAGAGGGGATCCGGAGCGTCGGTATCCCACCTAAACCAATGCTTTGCCATGCCATGTGTGTTAGAGTGTATCATGGGTGTTGGGTGCCAAAGATACCATCACTCTCTGTGTTGGGGCCTCACCGACGTCGGATTCTCTCTCGCGGGTTCCAGGGCTCACACCCCGAAGCTCCCGGATCTGACGTAACGGGGGGAATCTTGCAAGGAGGTGGGCCCTACCATTGTCAAGGGTGTTACTTGGGCCTAACATGACACAACCAATCAACTAGTTCCACTTTGCTACCCACTTCTGGCTCACGCAGAGAGGGCTGGACGCCGGTTCCGTCTTTTTCTACACCGGGGCTAGGGTATCTCCGAAGAGGGGATCCGGAGCGTCGGGGTCCCACCTAAACCAATTTTTTGCCATGCCATGTGTTTTAGAGTGTATCATGGGTGTTGGGTGCCAAATATACCATCACTCTCTGTGTTTGGGCCTCACCGACGTCGGATTCTCCCTCGCGGGTTCCAGGACTGCTCACACCCCGAAGCTCCCGGATCTGACGTAACGGGGGGAATCTTGCAACGAGATGGGCCCTACCATTGTCAAGGGTGTTCCTTGGGACTAGCATGACACAACCAAGCAACTAGTTCCACTTTGCTACCCACTTCCGGCTCACGCAGAGGGGGCTGGACGCCGGTTCTGTCTTTTTCTACACCGGGGCTAGGGTATCTCCGGAGAGGGGATCCGGAGCGTCGGGATCCCACCTAAACCAATGTTTTTCCATGCCATGTGTGTTATAGTGTATCATGGGTGTTGGGTGCCAAAGATACCATCACTCTCTGTGTTGGGGCCTCACCGACGTCGAATTCTCTCTCGCGGGTTCCAGGACTGCTCACACCCCGAAACTCCCGGATCTGACGTAACGGGGGGGATCTTGCAAGTAGGTGGGCCCTACCATTGTCATGGGTGTTCCTTGGGCCTAACATTACACAACCAAGCAACTAGTTCCACTTTGCTACCCACTTCCGGCTCACGCAGAGGGGGCTAGACGCCAGTTTCGTCTTTTTCTACACCGGGGCTAGGGTATCTCCGGAGAGGGGATCCGGAGCGTCGGGATCCCACCTAAACCAATGTTTTGCCATGCCATGTGTGTTAGAGTGTATCATGGGTGTTGGGTTCCAAAGATACCATCACTCTCTGTGTTGGGGCCTCACCGACGTCGGATTCTCTCTCGCGGGTTCCAGGACTGCTCACACCCCGAAGCTCCCGGATCTGACGTAACGGGGGGAATCTTGCAACGAGGTGGGCCCTACCATTGTCAAGTGTGTTCCTTGGGCCTAACATGACACAAACAAGCAACTAGTTCCACTTTGCTACCCACTTCCGGCTCACGCAGAGGGGGCTGGACGCCGGTTCCGTCTTTTTCTACACCGGGGCTAGGGTATCTCCGGAGAGGGGATCCGGAGCGTCGGGATCCCACCTAAACCAATGTTTTGCCATGCCATGTGTGTTAGAGTGTATCATGGGTGTTGGGTGCCAAATATACCATCACTCTCTGTGTTGGGGCCTCACCGACGTCGGATTCTCTCTCGCGGGTTCCAGGACTGCTCACACCCCGAAGCTCCCGGATCTGACGTAACGGGGGGAATCTTGCAACGAGGTGGGCCCTACCATTGTCAAGGGTGTTCCTTGGGCCTAGCATGACACAACCAAGCAACTAGTTCCACTTTGCTACCCACTTCCGGCTCACGCAGAGGGGGCTGGACGCCGTTTCCGTCTTTTTCTACACCGGGGCTAGGGTATCTCCGGAGAGGGGATCCGGAGCGTCGGCATCCCACCTAAACCAATGTTTTGCCATGCCATGTGTGTTAGAGTGTATCATGGGTGTTGGGTGCCAAAGATACCATCACTCTCTGTGTTGGGGCCTCACCGACGTCGGATTCTCTCTCGCGGGTTCCAGGACTGCTCACACCCCGAAGCTCCCGGATCTGACGTAACGGGGGGAATCTTGCAAGGAGGTGGGCCCTACCATTTTCAAGGGTGTTACTTGGGCCTAACATGACACAACCAAGCAACTAGTTCCACTTTTCTACCCACTTCCGGCTCACGCAGAGGGGCCTGGACGCCGGTTCCGTCTTTTTCAACACCGGGGCTAGGGTATCTCCGGAGAGGGGATCCGGAGCGTCGGTATCCCACCTAGACCAATGCTTTGCCATGCCATGTGTGTTAGAGTGTATCATGGGTGTTGGGTGCCAAAGATACCATCACTCTCTGTGTTGGGGCCTCACCGACGTCGGATTCTCTCTCGCGGGTTCCAGGACTGCTCACACCCCGAAGCTCCCGGATCTGACGTAACGGGGGGAATCTTGTGTGACGCCCCGAGATCGGGCACTATGCAGATTTCAGCATTCCCGCCAAAATCCACATAATAACCGATTCCAGGTTTCCACTCATGATAACATTACAATAGTTCACGGATATTCCACAATTACAACAGAAACAGATAGATACAAGATGACTCAAACGAGCCAGGGTTACAACTGATACATTACAAAGATCCAAAATAACAGCGGAAGAAACAACATATCGTCCGTCTACGGACAAGATCCAAATTGGACTAAGAGTCCTGAAGATAACTGAGAGCGTCCAATCCCTGCCCAGGCCAAGCCGGAGGGATTCCCAAGCTAACGTCGTGAGACTTCAAACCTGTTGACTGCAATATTGAATATGCAGCCACGAAAGAGATCCGTGGGTCAGTACGGTTAAGTACTGGCAAGTGGATAAACCATACTCACAAGATACCGGCGTAGCCAGTCATCACAAGATACAAATACTTTGGGATCAACGGAAAGGAAGGGGTTATTGCAAATAAGCGACAGCGGGCTGCACTAACCAACTACAGAGAGATACTACAACTTCCGGCTAACAGAAAGAAGATAAGATCGAGTAGTGTAACCAACTGAAAGTAAATCCAAACAAACCCATCCTGGATCTCGCCCCTTATCCGAAGAAGCAATCCGAGGATAACTCACACAGTTGGATTAATGATGGTTCAAATTATTGTGTCAATAAGCCTATTACTAGTCAAGTTGTTAATCATTGGGTGTAAGATTGTTAATAATTAGGTTTAAGTTGTCCTGAGTACTTGTTAGCCAGTACTTTCACCAAGTAATCCATAACCGCGGAAAACACGGCTTCTCGAGAAGATTATCCCTGCAGGGTTGCACCAATTTGGCCGTACACGCATGAATAACCCGCCAGATGGGATGCCTCCCACCAAGCGGGGCACTCAACACAACTCAACTCTTCTTCGCATCAAGCCCAAAGCACCTTGGGCACACGGCTAATCGAGCCCAGAAGAAAATGGACCCTCATAGCACTCTAAGACCGTGTCCCCCTATATGCCGACTACGAAAGTTCCACCCGGGATCCAAGGGCTCGCAAGATCATGCATGCAGCAAATGGAAAACCCAAACTAAATGAGGCGATTTGGACGAGATGCGAATCGAATCAAATTGAGGGGGGGCGCCCATACTCGCTTCCCACATGCGGTTAGTGCGCTCATCATGGATCAGTAGACAAGACCCTTTTCCTATTAGGGTCGACACTAGCAGGCCTCAAAACCACAAAGGGCCTCCTGCCGGTGCCTTATCATCAAATTTATATTTAACAATAACATTAGCATAATTGATTGATTAAACATCGAGCCCCCAGAACATAATGAACTAGTAACAGAAAGTAACGGGTAACAGACTCGAGCAAAACAACCCTAAGCATGCTAGTAAGACACGGGCTCAAACAACGGGGTTATAGGAGGGGAGGTGAGGCAATATCAGGGTTAAAGGATTCATGTGATAGGTTCGTAACAGAAACAACTACTACTAAGGCTAGCAGAAAAGAACAACGGAAAGTATCGGTAACAAGTGATGAAAGGCAGCCATATGGCAGCAAGTGAGTATACTTGCCTGAGATCCCGCAAGGTAGCAGAACTTGTCGTTGCTCACATCAGCTCAACGTCCTATCCGGGAAGAAGCAACGAACCTCGAACAAACACCGGATGCAACAATTACTACTACGGCAAAAGATCCAGCATGATCAAGATATGGATGCATGACAAGTTAAAGATGCATCAGAAATAAACTAGTTGACAAGATAAACAGATTTAAATGGACCCATATGCAATTTGAGTTGCACATGAAAGGCCCATGAATTATGGTTAGATTATTTGTTTTCCAACTAATCAACAGATGAAGGTGGATTAGCATGATGCATGGATGAGGAAAACAAAAATAACAACAATAGAACAGTTGAAATAAGGTTTAAACAAGTTTCGAAATTATTGGTTAAGTGTGGAAAGTTTGGTTACTTAAACATGTCACACAAGCAATTGTTGTTTTTATCAAGTTAAAGTGTTCAAAACAAATAACAAAATTTATATTTGAAAAGAACATCAAATTTTTAGTTGGATTACATGTTTCAAATATTGAAATTGGAATTAGGATAATTTAATTATGAATTAAACAATATTAAACAAGTTTTAAATGGATTTGAAACAAGTTTGAATTTAATTGAATTTTTATTTGTTCAAAACATAATTTCAAACTCACATTTGAAAAGTTCACACTTTGATGGTTTGAAAACATATTTGGCATGTTCAAAATTATTTTATTTTGAGCAAGTTATGATTTTATCAAATTTAAATGAATTAAACAAGTATTAAATTATTTAGGCAATTTAAATTATTCAAACCATGAAACAAAATTTATATTTGAAAAGGTTATTCAAAATGGTATGGAAAACATATTTTATTTGCCTTATTTGGTATTAGTATGAATTATTTATGAATTGTTGCAAATTACAATTGAATTATTTGAATTGCATTTTGAAAGTTCAAAACAGAAAACAAATGGCATAGTTGAATAGACAATTTAATTTAGAACGATAAATATTTTACTTTTGTTATTTAGAGTTATATTTTGAGAGTTATTAGCAATTTAGAATAGAGGACTAATCTGTAATTTCTAAGGGCTGAAAAGTAAAACAGAACAAAATTAAAACCCTGTTGTTACTCTGCAGTGGCTGTACACAGCCACTGACAGAGGGCCCAGCGCCACAGAGGCGCACACGTGGCGCGGGTGTAAGCCACGCGGCCACCGCGGTCAATGACCAGCGGGGCCCGCCCCTGCGCGCGCGAGGAAAAAAACTGGGGTTTAATTCCCGTAGATGGGAATCGAACCCACGACGGCTCGCGGGAGCACGCGGATGCAGTACCACTACGGTGCGGTCGCTGTTGTGATGGAAGGGATGGTTGACTGAACAAGAGGTAACGTTTCGAGTGTAACTGAATTTTCTGAACTTGGTTGCAGGTGCGGTGTACTGGAAACGACGGAGGCGATGGCCGCTGGGAGCTGCGACTCGCTGGGGTGGATGATGCGATTGTGCGCGCAGGTACGGTGGTCGTGCGGGTGCTTGGCGTGTGCAGTTGGAGGGGAAACATGAGAGAGGGGAAGGGAGGATAGGCAGGGGGCGAGCACCTGCTGCTGGTCGTCGTCGTGAGGAGATGAGCAGAACGGAGGAAGACTCCGGCGACGGCGCGGCCGCTGCGTTCCCTCCCAGCAAACGGCGAGGGTACGGGGAGACGCCGGGGACCGCCGCGGCTCCATTTTACGCCTCAGATGCTCCTCGAGGCGACCAGGTCGTTGCCGCGATGAGGAGGCCGTGGTCTGACGGCGGTGGACTGACGGGGAGGCAGCGTTGTGGTTCAGAAGAACAGATGGACTCGGGGGGGGGGGGAAGAGGAGAGGAGTTGGCGGCGCTAGAGGAAAGTGACTAGGGTGGCTAGGTTTAGCAGAGGGGGGAGGGGGATGTTTTATGGTGGTGAGAGCCTAGTACGGCAGGCCATCGGCGTGGGGTGGGGATGATCGATCGGTTCTGATGATGATCGTACAGGTTGAAGAAGGCGACAGAAAAGAGGGGGTGGGCCAGAAAGGGTAATGGGCTGGGGTGGAGAAGAGAAAGGAAAAGGGTGGGCTGCCCCTCTCCTATGCTTTTATTATTTTTTTCCTATTAGTTGATTTTTTTATTGTAAAGAATAAAAGGGAGAGAGAGATAGAAAAGGGTTAGGGTTTTTTTTTCTTTTTAGTTTATAAATAAATTTTGTTATTTTGCAAAACAGCACATAAAAGTAATGTTAATCATTAACTTCAAAATTTAGAATATTAATTGATTTCTAATTTGTTAGTTGAATTTTTCCAAATAGAGTTTGGGATTTTGATTTGATAATTAGATTGTAGTAATTTGCAAAACAAACACAACAAGTTAGTTTAAATTTAATTTCAACAACTTGAAATATTAATGTGATATTAAATTGTTAGGTGATTTTTTTTCAAATAGGGTTTGGTTGGAATTTTGGAATTAAACAAATTTTATTTAATAAGCAACAAGCAATTATACAAACATTATTGAATTTAATTGGTTTGCAAAATTTTAATATTTAAACCCATATTGAAATATGATAATCAGGAGTGATTTGATTTGAAATTTTGAGTTTGCCATTAAGGGTTTAACAAAAGGGAAGATTTTGTTTAGCAGGCATATTTGATTAAAACAACTATAACTATTGAAAAACAAATGAGTGGTTTAGTTTGCAAGTTTGAAGTTGGAGATTTTGATCAAGGGGTGAAAGTTTAAATTGTTTTGAATTTTCAGTTGTGATGCAAACATGGTGCAATGCAATGTGATGCATATGATGCAAGCAAAAAAAGAAAACAAACAACTCTCTATTAGGGTAACACAACCAAGCAACTAGTTACACTTTTCTACCCACTTCCGATTCACGCAGAGGGGCCTGGACGCCGGTTCCGTCTTTTTCAACACCGGGGCTAGGGTATCTCCGGAGAGGGGTTCCGGAGCGTCGGTATCCCACCTAAACCAATGCTTTGCCATTCCATGTGTGTTAGAGTGTATCATGGGTGTTGGGTGCCAAAGATACCATCACTCTCTGTGTTGGGGCCTCACCGACGTCGGATTCTCTCTCGCGGGTTCCAGGACTGCTCACACCCCGAAGCTCCCGGATCTGACGTAACGGGGGGAATCTTGCAAGGAGGTGGGCCCTACCATTGTCAAGGGTGTTACTTGGGCCTAACATGACACAACCAAGCAACTAGTTCCACTTTGCTACCCACTTCCGGCTCACGCAGAGAGGGCTGGACGCCGGTTCCGTCTTTTTCTACACGGGGCTAGGGTATCTCCGGAGAGGGGATCCGGAGCGTCGGGGTCCCACCTAAACCAATGTTTTGCCATGCCATGTGTGTTAGAGTGTATCATGGGTGTTGGGTGCCAAAGATACCATCACTCTCTGTGTTGGGGCCTCACCGATGTTGGATTCTCTCTCGCGGGTTCCAGGACTGCTCACACCCCGAAACTCCCGGATCTGACGTAACGGGGGGAATCTTGCAAGTAGGTGGGCCCTACCATTGTCAAGGGTGTTCCTTGGGCCTAACATGACACAACCAAGCAACTAGTTCCACTTTGCTACCCACTTCCGGCTCACGCAGAGGGGGCTAGACGCCGGTTCCGTCTTTTTCTACACCGGGGCTAGGGTATCTCACGCAGAGGGGATCCGGAGCGTCGGGATCGCACCTAAACCAATGTTTTGCCATTACATGTGTGTTAGAGTGTATCATGGGTGTTGGGTGCCAAAGATACCATCACTCTCTGTGTTGGGGCCTCACCGGCGTCGGATTCCCTCTCCCGGGTTCCAGGACTGCTCACACACCGAAACTCCCGGAACTGACGTAACGGGGGGGATCTTGCAAGTAGGTGGGCCCTACCGTTGTCAATGGTGTTCCTTGGGCCTAACATGACACAACCAAGCAACTAGTTCCACTTTTCTACCCACTTCCGGCTCACGCAGAGGGGGCTAGACGCCAGTTCCGTCTTTTTCTACACCGGGGCTAGGGTATCTCCGGAGAGGGGATCCGGAGCGTCGGCATCCCACCTAAACCAATGTTTTGCCATGCCATGTGTGTTAGAGTGTATCATGGGTGTTGGGTGCCAAAGATACCATCACTCTCTGTGTTGGGGCCTCACCGACGTCGGATTCTCTCTCGCGGGTTCCAGGACTGCTCACACCCCGAAGCTCCCGGATCTGACGTAACGGGGGGACTCTTGGAAGGAGGTGGGCCCTACCACTGTCAAGGGTGTTACTTGGGCCTAACATGACACAACCAAGCAACTAGTTCCACTTTTCTACCCACTTCCGGCTCACGCAGAGGGGGCTGGACGCCGGTTCCGTCTTTTTCTACACCGGGGCTATGGTTATCTCCGGAGGGGATCCGGAGCGTCGGTATCTCACCTAAACCAATGCTTTGCCATGCCATGTGTGTTAGATTGTATCATGGGTGTTGGGTGCCAAAGATTACCATCACTCTCTATGTTGGGGCCTCACCGACGTCGGATTCTCTCTCGCGGGTTCCAGGACTGCTCACACCCGAAGCTCCGGATCTGACGTAACGGGGGGAATCTTGCAAGGAGGTGGGCCCTAACATTGTCAAGGGTGTTCCTTGGCCTAATGACACAACCAAGCAACTAGTTCCACTTTTCTACCCACTTCCGGCTCACGCAGAGAGGGCTGGACGCCGGTTCCGTCTTTTTCTACACCGGGGCTAGGGTATCTCCGGAGAGGGGATCCGGAGCGTCCGGATCCCACCTAAACCAATGTTTTGCCATGCCATGTGTTTTAGAGTGTATCATGGGTGTTGGGTGCCAAAGATACCATCACTCTCTGTGTTGGGGCCTCACCGACGTCGGATTCTCTCTCGCGGGTTCCAGGACTGCTCACACCGAAACTCCCGGATTGACGTAACGGGGGGAATCTTGCAAGTAGGTGGGACCTACCATTGTCAAGGGTGTTCCTTGGGCCTAACATGACACAACCAAGCAACTAGTTCCACTTTGCTACCCACTTCCGGCTCACGCAGAGGGGGCTAGACGCCGGTTCCGTCTTTTTCTACACCGGGGCTAGGGTATCTCACGCAGAGGGGATCCGGAGCGTCGGGATCCCACCTAAACCAATGTTTTTCCATGACATGTGTGTTATAGTGTATCATGGGTGTTGGGTGCCAAAGATACCATCACTCTCTGTGTTGGGGCCTCAACGACGTCGGATTCGCTCTCGCGGGTTCCAGGACTGCTCACACCCCGAAACTCCCGGATCTGACGTAACGGGGGGAATCTTGCAAGTAGGTGGGCCCTACCATTGTCAAGGGTGTTACTTGGCCTAACATGACAAACCAAGCAACTAGTTCCACTTTGCTACCCACTTCCGGCTCACGCAGAGAGGGCTGGACGCCGGTTCCGTCTTTTTCTACACGGGGCTAGGGTATCTCCGGAGAGGGGATCCGGAGCGTCGGCATCCCACCTAAACCAATGTTTTGCCATGCCATGTGTGTTAGAGTGTATCATGGGTGTTGGGTGCCAAAGATACCATCACTCTCTGTGTTGGGGCCTCACCGACGTCGGATTCTCTCTCGCGGGTTCCAGGACTGCTCACACCCCGAAGCTCCCGGATCTGACGTAACAGGGGGAATCTTGCAAGGAGGTGGGCCCTACCACTGTCAAGGGTGTTACTTGGGCCTAACATGACACAACCAAGCAACTAGTTCCACTTTTCTACCCACTTCCGGCTCACGCAGAGGGGGCTGGACGCCGGTTCCGTCTTTTTCTACACCGGGGCTATGGTATCTCTGGAGAGGGGATCCGGAGCGTCGGTATCTCACCTAAACCAATGCTTTGCCATGCCATGTGTGTTAGAGTGTATCATGGGTGTTGGGTGCCAAAGATACCATCACTCTCTATGTTGGGGCCTCACCGACGTCGGATTCTCTCTCGCGGGTTCCAGGACTGCACACCCGAAGCTCCCGGATCTGACGTAACGGGGTGAATCTTGCAAGGAGGTGGGCCCTACCATTGTCAAGGGTGTTCCTTGGGCCTAACATGACACAAACCAAGCAACTAGTTCACTTTCTACCCACTTCCGGCTCACGCAGAGAGGGCTGGACGCCGGTTCCGTCTTTTTCTACACGGGGCTAGGGTATCTCGGAGAGGGGATCCGGAGCGTCCGGATCCCACCTAAACAATGTTTTGCCATGCCATGTGTGTTATAGTGTATCATGGTGTTGGGTGCCAAACATACCATCACTCTCTGTGTTGGGGCCTCACCGACGTCGGATTCTCTCTCGGGGTTCCAGGACTGCTCACCCCGAAACTCCCGGATCTGACGTAACGGGGGGAATCTTGCAAGTAGGTGGGCCCTACCATTGTCAAGGGTGTTCCTTGGGCCTAACATGACACAACCAAGCAACTAGTTCCACTTTGCTACCCTTCCGGCTCACGCAGAGGGGGCTAGACGCCGGTTCCGTCTTTTTCTACACCGGGGCTAGGGTATCTCACGCAGAGGGGATCCGGAGCGTCGGGATCGCACCTAAACCAATGTTTTGCCATTACATGTGTGTTAGAGTGTATCATGGGTGTTGGGTGCCAAAGATACCATCACTCTCTGTGTTGGGGGCCTCACCGGCGTCGGATTCCTCTCCCGGGTTCCAGACTGCTCACACACCGAAACTCCCGGAACTGAGTAACGGGGGGATCTTGCAAGTAGGTGGGCCCTACCGTTGTCAATGGTGTTCCTTGGGCCTAACATGACACAACCAAGCAACTAGTTCCACTTTTCTACCCACTTCCGGCTCACGCAGAGGGGGCTAGACGCCAGTTCCGTCTTTTTCTACACCGGGGCTAGGGTATCTCCGGAGAGGGGATCCGGAGCGTCGGCATCCCACCTAAACCAATGTTTTGCCATGCCATGTGTGTTAGAGTGTATCATGGGTGTTGGGTGCCAAAGATACCTCACTCTCTGTGTTGGGGCCTCACGACGTCGGATTCTCTCTCGCGGGTTCCAGGACTGCTCACACCCCGAAGCTCCCGGATCTGACGTAACGGGGGGACTCTTGGAAGGAGGTGGGCCCTACCACTGTCAAGGGTGTTACTTGGGCCTAACATGACACAACCAAGCAACTAGTTCCACTTTTCTACCCACTTCCGGCTCACGCAGAGGGGGCTGGACGCCGGTTCCGTCTTTTTCTACACCGGGGCTATGGTATCTCCGGAGAGGGGATCCGGAGCGTCGGTATCTCACCTAAACCAATGCTTTGCCATGCCATGTGTGTTAGATTGTATCATGGGTGTTGGGTGCCAAAGATACCATCACTCTCTATGTTGGGGCCTCACCGACGTCGGATTCTCTCTCGCGGGTTCCAGGAATGCTCACACCCGAAGCTCCCGGATCTGACGTAACGGGGGGAATCTTGCAAGGAGGTGGGGCCCTAATTGTCAAGGGTGTTCCTTGGGCCTAACATGACACAACCAAGCAACTAGTTCCACTTTTCTACCCACTTCCGGCTCACGCAGAGAGGGCTGGACGCCGGTTCGTCTTTTTCTACACCGGGGCTAGGGTATCTCGGAGAGGGGATCCGGAGCGTCGGATCCACCTAAACCAATGTTTTGCCATGCCATGTGTTTTAGAGTGTATCATGGGTGTTGGGTGCCAAAGATACCATCACTCTCTGTGTTGGGGCCTCACCGACGTCGGATTCTCTCTCGCGGGTTCCAGGACTGCTCACACCCCGAAACTCCCGGATCTGACGTAACGGGGGGAATCTTGCAAGTAGGTGGGACCTACCATTGTCAAGGGTGTTCCTTGGGCTAACATGACACAACCAAGCAACTAGTTCCACTTTGCTACCACTTCCGGCTCACGCAGAGGGGGCTAGACGCGGTTCCGTCTTTTTCTACACGGGGCTAGGGTATCTCACGCAGAGGGGATCCGGAGCGTCGGGATCCCACCTAAACCAATGTTTTTCCATGACATGTGTGTTATAGTGTATCATGGGTGTTGGGTGCCAAAGATACCATCACTCTCTGTGTTGGGGCCTCAACGACGTCGGATTCGCTCTCGCGGGTTCCAGGACTGCTCACACCCCGAAACTCCCGGATCTGACGTAACGGGGGGAATCTTGCAAGTAGGTGGGCCCTACCATTGTCAAGGGTGTTACTTGGGCCTAACATGACACAACCAAGCAACTAGTTCCACTTTGCTACCCACTTCCGGCTCACGCAGAGAGGGCTGGACGCCGGTTCCGTCTTTTTCTACACGGGGCTAGGGTATCTTCCGGAGAGGGGATGGAGCGTCGGCATCCCACCTAAACCAATGTTTTGCCATGCCATGTGTGTTAGAGTGTATCATGGGTGTTGGGTGCCAAAAGATACCATCACTCTCTGTGTTGGGGCCTCACCGAGTCGGATTCTCTCTCGCGGGTTCCAGGACTGCTCACACCCCGAAGCTCCCGGATCTGACGTAACAGGGGGAATCTTGCAAGGAGGTGGGCCCCTACCACTGTCAAGGGTGTTACTTGGGCCTAACATGACACAACCAAGCAACTAGTTCCACTTTTCTACCACTTCCGGCTCACGCAGAGGGGGCTGGACGCCGGTTCCGTCTTTTTTACACGGGCTATGGTATCTCTGGAGAGGGGATCCGGAGCGTCGGTATCTCACCTAAACCAATGCTTTGCCATGCCATGTGTGTTAGAGTGTATCATGGGTGTTGGGTGCCAAAGATACCATCACTCTCTATGTTGGGGCCTCACGACGTCGGATTCTCTCTCGCGCGGGCCAGGACTGCTCACACCCCGAAGCTCCGGATCTGACGTAACGGGGTGAATCTTGCAAGGAGGTGGGCCCTACATTGTCAAGGGTGTTCCTTGGGCCTAACATGACACAACCAAGCAACTAGTTCCACTTTTCTACCACTTCGGCTCACGCAGAGAGGGCTGGACGCGGTTCCGTCTTTTTCTACACCGGGGCTAGGGTAT